>BGPT01000669.1:142225-197592 GCA_003297045.1 Symbiodinium sp. clade C Y103
CGCACAGAGTGAAGCAGTTGCACGTTCCTCAACTGATGTTGAACTCCAGAGCTGTTAGCACCACATTTTTGATTGCCCCAGGTCACAACTGACCCGTCGGCCAAGATGGCAGCAAATGCATCAAGAGTGGCATGAATTTCTTGCACNAGAGCTGTTAGCACCACATTTTTGATTGCCCCAGGTCACAACTGACCCGTCGGCCAAGATGGCAGCAAATGCATCAAGAGTGGCATGAATTTCTTGCACATTCCTCAACTGATCTTGAACTGCAGAGCTGTCGCCACCATCCTTTTGATGGCCCCACGTAACAACTGACCCATCGGCCAAAATGGCAGCAAATGAACCAACAGTGGCATGAATTTCTTGCACATTCCTCAACTGATCTTGAACTGCAGAGCTGTTAGCTCCACATACTTGATCGCCCCATGTAACAACTGACCCATCGGCCAAAATGGCAGCAAATGCACCAAAACTGGCCTGAATTTGTTGCACGTTCCTCAACTGATCTTGAACTGCAAAGCTGTCACCGTCCGCCAAGATGGCAGCAAATGCATAACCTGTGGCCTGAATTTGTTGCACGTTCCGCAACTGGTCTTGAACTGCAGAGCTGTCACCACCGCGGGTTTCATTACCCCACGTAACAACTGACCCATCGGCCAAAATGGCGGCATATGCACCAAAAGAGGCCTGAATCTGTTGCACGTGCTGCAACCGATGTTGAACTCCAGAGCTGTCACCACCATCATCAGTTTGATCGCCCCACGTAACAACTGACCCATCGGTCAGAATGGCAGCAAATGAAGCAACAGTGGCCTGAATTTGTTGCACGTTCCTCAACTGATCTTGAACTCCAGAGCTGTCACCACCAAGCTGTGGATCGCCCCAGGTAACAACTGACCCATCGGCCAAAATGGCAGCAAATGCACCACATGAGGCCTGAATTTGTTGCACGTTCCTCAACCGACCTTGAACTGCGGAGCTGTCGCCACCATGACTTGGATTCCCCCAAGTCACAACTCTGTCACCTCCACAGCACCACATGGCAAAAGCGTAGCATGATGCTGCCAGCTTTGGCTGCTGGGCAATGGCTGTTAGGTGCTTTCCGTCTTGAATCGCAGANCCACAGCACCACATGGCAAAAGCGTAGCATGATGCTGCCAGCTTTGGCTGCTGGGCAATGGCTGTTAGGTGCTTTCCGTCTTGAATCGCAGATGGCAGAGTCTCCCCCAGATTGGTCAGCATACGTCCTTCTTCCGTAACCAGTCTCAGGAACACCTGTCCGAAAGATCTCTGGGCCAAAATTTTCAGGTCGCTGACTGTAGAGTTTTGCGGAAGCGACAAAGATTTCCTCTTACCACTTGGCAACGAAACATTGACAGCAAGCATTCTTTTCGACCGGAGAAAAAGTGATTCCCAGATTTGATCTGAAAGGTTCTAATTCATCCAATGTTCTAATTATACAACTGAGTTGGGTGTTACATTGTAAAGCAGTAATGAAAAAAAACAAAATATGACCGAACCCAGCAACCAGCCCTCTAAATCTTGAGCCAGTTGCTGAAAGGTCAGGACAAACCATTCTTTTCAGCAAGAACAACTGCGGGATAAGATTGCCCCGGTATGCCCCGGTTATTACCTGTCAACCCACAAGGCACGTGTTGAAAAGTAGATCGAGTTAGATGTATCCCCCCCGTTAAATACAGGCTGTTCACGTCAACGCTGGAGTTCTTCCCTTGCGACTGCCAGAATCATCTCTTTGCAAGTTCGTCTCGCATGATCTCATAATCGCCAGTTGCGGAATGGGAATCTCACAAGCAAGTCTATCTCACTTAAGTAGCTTGGCTCACCAGAGCGACCCAGCCAGTTCCTGGGGACCCAAAAAAGAACAGTTTGCCATCATTCCTAAACCCATCAAGTATAGACATATCTACCATAAACCATAGAATTCACCAAGTTATTTGCGTCAACTTCGCTATGGTCAACGGGACCCTCACTTTCTTGGNTAAACCCATCAAGTATAGACATATCTACCATAAACCATAGAATTCACCAAGTTATTTGCGTCAACTTCGCTATGGTCAACGGGACCCTCACTTTCTTGGGGGTGCAGTTCCAGTGTCTTTTTACCATTGGGGAGGCCCCATATGCCAGCCTATGGAGCTTACTACCGTAGTTTTCAGGTATGGCCTGCACCCCCAAGTTGTACCTATTGTGGAAGGAATCCTGCACCAGTTGGTAGAAAAGTCAACTCCTACGAAAAATGGTGATGATTTTTTGGGGGCTACCAATTCAGTAGTCAAACATGGCTGGAAAATGCCACAGCAATACTTCGATGATTTTCCCATCTAGAAATCCATTTCTAGCGGATTGTCCATTGCCAGGTTTGATTACCGGAGAGCAAGTCATGATAAATACTAATAAATCCTCAAGGTGGTGAAGTGTCGGTTGAGTTGCCTCCAATGCCTCAGACCTGGTTGTGCTGGGGCCGCTAGGACCAGGATGCAGCACTCATCTCTGCCGACAAATTGCCATGTTTTCTCAGGGCTTACAAAAACTGGGCATCCCCAAGTCATTTCCCAGTCATCTCCCGTGGTCAAACTCTGATCGCCAAGTCTTAAGGCGACAATAGGTCCTAAGATTGAGACATTGAAAACCATATCGTTACATTTGTCATGGGGTAACACAATTCATACCACAAGAAAATCTGGACAAATGACGATCATTCAATTAAAAATCCCAAACCAGAAAAGTTGTTTGGGATAACTCAGATAATTCTTCTAAATTTCTCTAATTCATCGCCTTTTTTGGGGGATGATCCCCACACAAGGCGAGGAGCACTCCACTTTTTGAGCGATTTGTCGGCATGGTCTGTCTCCCCCAGTTGAGGACAGGGATCGTGGAGACATCTTCACAATCACTTAGCTACATTGTTTTAGATAATGTNTTTTGAGCGATTTGTCGGCATGGTCTGTCTCCCCCAGTTGAGGACAGGGATCGTGGAGACATCTTCACAATCACTTAGCTACATTGTTTTAGATAATGTCATATTCTAGTTGTAGTCTGTACATGTGTGTACATTGCTTGATACTTCAGGAGCTATGCCACTGTCTCGTCAGGCAAGTCACTCGTCACTTCTTCCAGGTTGATTCTGGGCTATTGCGGCAAGAAAAACTACAAATGCAGGATCTGATCTGCAACTGCAGAGTTGACCTCACCTTTCCTTGGATCACCCCAAGACACGATTGAACCATCACCCAAGACAGCTGCAAAAGCACCCTCAAATCCACCACCGAAGTGACGCACAGAGTGAAGCAGTTGCACGTTCCTCAACTGATGTTGAACTCCAGAGCTGTTAGCACCACATTTTTGATTGCCCCAGGTCACAACTGACCCGTCGGCCAAGATGGCAGCAAATGCATCAAGAGTGGCATGAATTTCTTGCACGTTCCTCAACTGAGCTTGAACTGCAGAGCTGTCACCACCATTCTTTTGATGGCCCCACGTAACAACTGACCCATCGGCCAAAATGGCAGCAAATGCATAACCTGTGGCCTGGATCTGTTGCACTTTCCTCAACTGATCTTGAACTGCAGAGCTGTCAGCACCATACTCTGGATCGCCCCAGGTAACAACTGACCCATCGGCCAAAATGGCGGCAAATGCATAACATGCGGCCTGAATTCGTTGCACCTTCTGCAACTGATCTTGAACTGCAGAGCTGTCGCCACCATCAGTTTGATCGCCCCACGTAACAACTGACCCATCCGACAAGATGGCAGCAAATGCATGAGCTGTGGCATGAATTTCTTGCACATTCTTCAACTGATGTTGAACTGCAGAGCTGTCACCACCATACTCTGGATTGCCCCACGTAATAACTGACCCATCGGCCAAAATGGCGGCATATGCACCATAAGTGGCCTGAATCTGTCGTACGTTCCTCAACTGATCTTGAACTGCAGAGCTGTCACCACCATACTCTGGATCGCCCCAGGTAACAACTGACCCATCGGCCAAAATGGCAGCAAATGCACCACATGAGGCCTGAATACTGTCACCGCCATCTGTTTGATCGCCCCAGGTAACAACTGACCCATCGGCCAAAATCGCAGCAAATGCACCACATGAGGCCTGAATTTGTTGCACGTTCCTCAACTGATCTTGAACTGCGGAGCTGTCGCCACCATGACTTGGATTTCCCCAAGTCACAACTCTGTCACCTCCACAGCACCACATGGCAAAAGCGTGGCATGATGCTGCCAGCTTTGGCTGCTGGGCAATGGCTGTTAGGTGCTCTCCGTCTTGAATCGCAGATGGCAAAGTCTCCCCCAGACTGGTCAGCATACGTCCTTCTTCCGTAGCCAGTCTCAGGAACCCCTGTCCGAAAGATTCCTGGGCCAGAATTTTCAGGTCGCTGACTGTAGAGCTTTGCGGAAGCGACAAAGACTTCCTCTTACCGCTTGGCAACGAAACATTTACAGCAAGCATTCTTTTCGACCGGAGAAATAGAGATTCCCAGATTTTTTCTGAAAGGTTCTAACTCATCCAATGTTCTAATTGTACAACTGAGTTGGGTGTTACATTGTAAAGCAGGAATGAAAAAAAAATATGACCGAACCCAGCAACCAGCCCTCTAAATCTTGAGCCAGTTGCTAAAAGCTAAGGACAAACCATTCTTTCCAGCAGGGACGACTGCGGGATAAGATTGCCCCGGTTCTTGCCTGTCAACTCTGTCAACCCACAAGGCACATGTTGAAACGTAGATCGAGTTAGATGTATCCCGTCACCCCCCCAAACATAGGCTGTTCACGTAAATGTGGAGAAATTTTCTTGCGACTGCCAGAATCATGATCTCATATTCTCCAGTTGCGACATGGGAAGCTCACAAAGCAAGTCCATCCCACTTAAGTAGCTTGGCTTACCAGAGCGACCCTGCCACTTTCTGGGGAATCCAAAAAAGGACAGTAAATCTCATTCATAAACCCATGAAGTATAGATATATCCATCATAAACCATAGAATTCACCTTATCTGCATCGACTTAGCTATCGTCAATGGGACCCTCACTTTGGAGGTGCAGCTCCAGTTACACCATTGTAGACCCCGTATCCCACCTTATGGAGGTTAGAACCATAGTTATACCCATTAAAATAAAGCCCTGGCCTGCACCCCCAAGTTGTACCGACCACCCGAAATTCACCGCGGCAGTTGGCGCCATGGTTTTTGGGTTCCCCCAACCGTTCGGCAGTTGGCGCCCACGAAGGAATCCTTCAAGACCTGATGCGGCGACGCGACATCGCGATGGCCGTGAGTACCGAAGGGTATCACCCAAATCATATGGGGGTTTCCTAAAATGGTGGTACCCAAAAATGGATGGTTTATAAGGGAAAACCCCAATCTAGAAATGAATGATGACTGGGGGTACCCCTATGACTTAGGAAACCTCCATATGTTTGAAGCAAATCGTAGATCATATTCATCTCCAAGCTTCTGTGGTTTCACCAATTGTTTAGATGATATCCATTAATACCCTCATTGTTAGCTGGAAATCAATATTCAGGCTGTAATTCAAGATGCGAAACGAAGGAGAAAAAATCCATTGATATTTCCCAACCTGATTCAAGTAACTAAATGAATGAGCCCCATGAAAATACATTGGTCCAACAAATCTTCATTACTTCAACCTTCTAATCATCCCAGAGACGATACCAGAATAATTCCGCACCTGCTTGAAAGGTGAGATTTATCAATAGCAAATGTTAACATATGTCCAATTCTATCCCGAGATCATATTCAAGTACACTCATGATACCCTCCGGTAAACTAACATAGCTATTGAAAATGGCCATTTATAGTTGACTTTCCCATAAAAAATGGTGATTTACCATAGTTATGTTAGTTTACCAGAGGGTACCCTGAACTTACACTAATTGTCCAATGGGATTTCACTAAGGGTCTCCAATCCTGCTGATCCCAGTGGCCTTGAAACTGAGCGGAGCTGCGAAGCCAATCCCGCCCCATCTACATACCATGGTGATGTTCCATAGCTATGGCAGAGTTTACCAGAGGCTATGGGCATATCCCATATTTACAAATGATCCTTCGCAAAAAAAAACCTCCATGGCTAGTTAAAGGGGATTTCCCAGCTTGCCACGTTACCGGAGGGTACCTAATTTGGACCCATCCCTATATCATCTCCACACTCGCTTTTAACACGGCGGCCTGCGTCAACTTGGACCCTCGGAAGGGCGTGTGGTCCAACTGCTGATCCAGCGCGCGGATGCATTCCTGCGACGGAGAAAGCGCGGGACCGAAGGTCTGGGGGGATGTCGAAAATGGGAAAATCATCTAGGAATCCCATAGATGTCATCCATAAAAAAATTGGGAAATAATCCTGTAAATGGGGAAAAACGGGAAAAACGGCTGCAAAATATGGTTCTTGTTCAAAAATCGATGTATCACTGGTGATTCCAAAATTGGTATCGAACAGACTGTGATATCAAAGCAAGGTTGATCATCCACGAAATCACCTCATATCCTCGTTGCAGTTTATTCCACACAGCATGGAGCGGTCGAGGGACAAGCCCAGTCAACTGTGCTCGCAGTGTATATGTCATATAGATGTGTGGATGTATATCTGGATAAGTTGAAACAATTCACTATGTCATCTGAAGATATCTGAAGTAAGGCGATTGTGGGAGAGTTGCCCCAAGCATCATTTACATCGTGACATCGCAGTGAGGCCATTATAATCAACCCGAGTCGGTGTGTCTCAAGTGTCTATAGATACATACGAGTAGTTCAAAAATGGAGACCCCCCAACATGACACGGCTTCTTTTGTACCATCTAGAAGCTCTTGGATTTCTTTCCAAGTTGTGGTCGTTTCCTGGTCTATGTCCATGAGTTACTGGTTTGCCTGAGGCTATCCCCACCGAAGCTTTTGAGTAAGCCCTTCGAATCCAGCTTTTTCCCAGCCCCCAACATTGATGGGCTTCAAGAATCCCTTCAACTCAGTACATGGCTCCCATCCGACCCACCGTGCACCTTCAAGGCCAACAGGGACTTGTTAATCTCTGCGCCGTCCATGCGTGTCTGCAGGCAGTTGCGGCAAAAAACCGGCATAAAGCGCCTCAGACCTCACCTCAAACCATGGGGAATAGCACTATTTCATGGGGATATCATGGGGATATAACACCTATAAGTTGGTATATAATCATTATAACTTATAACTTTGTATGATTATATAAGCATATATAAGCACTTGTAACTGGAACTGCACCCCCAAGTAATGGGTGGGCCTTGCCATCTTCCCAACTAACAAATCGACCCTGGCATGAGTTGTGGATTGGAATTGGAAGAGGATTTCCCTCTGAAAATAGGTTATTTTTAGGGTCTATGTCAGTTCGGGGGAGGGCACCCATTGTTGGTCTCGGAGTGCACTGCTCCCTGACCAGTGGTGTTTCCATGACCAATGTTTGACAAAGCCCTGTGGAGTTGTTTGAATTGAGGGTTTCATTTTTATCCGTTCTTGCCAATCGCACGCCCAAGCACAACATTGAAATTTGTTGGAGTTGGGGGCAGTACTTGCCAAAGCCCGGGGTTGATTTCATCGTCCGTCTACAGTATCATTTCATAGGCTCAAAGCATTCAAAGCCACCACAACAAACGCGTCGAAATTGGCTTAGGTTGGTTATCTCAATTCATACAAATAAATCATTCCACATCCCACATATGAATCCAACCCGTTAAAGCTATTGTTTGTTGGCTGAAGTTGGGTCGCAATTTGTGCGTTTGGATCTCACCAACTCCCAACCAGGTCACCAAGCTGAGGTCTCCAGAGTATCAACCCATAAAAGCATACACCCCTTATCTACCAACATATATGTATAGTAACCCTCCAAAAAAAGAGAAAAGCAATTCATCACTATTCCAACATGATTCCACTTCTCTGTCCCCTTATTTCAGGTTCTATAAATATCTATCTGAAACTATCTATATATATATATATACATGTGTGTGTGTGTGTTTGTGTGTATCCATGATTTCCCCCATGTTTTCTTAGGTTTCTTCACATTTCATCATTTCTATGATATGACCATGATTTCCCTTGTTTATAGATGATTTTCCCAGCAAGAAATCTCCATTTAGTTCGGGGATTTCCCATTTAAAACCTCCATTCAAAGATAATTCTCCCACTATAACCTCCATTTATAGATGATGTTCTCATTTACAGCCAATGAAATCACCATTTATAGATGATTTTCCCCTTAAAACCTCCAGTCACTTCGGGGATTTCCCATTGGAGACTCATGAAATCCCCATTTTCCACCAGCCAAATCTTCCCACTTCCAGATGTTTCTCCCCTAGGCCTGGCGGTCCGTGTCCAAGGTATCTGCCCCTCGTTCGCTCCCGGCCAGGTCGATGAAGCTGATCTTGCCGTGCTCCTGGGAGTTCTTGGGGTGGAGAAACCATGGGAAAATGCTGGAAAATCCGAGGGGAAAATGACTGGAACATTGTGATTTTGTCAGTTTTGCAACTTAGGATGTGGGAAAATATTGTGATTTCACCAAGAAAAATTAGGATTTGAACAGGACAATTGCTGCATTTGGTCTGGGTCCAGCCCGGATCAGTGGATGAAATCAACGGGAAACCCACAGGTTCGGCTCAAAGAAAGGGGGGGTCTTGTTGATTTTCCTTCAACAAAGTCATTGATGGACCTGACTTTGTGACATTTCTCACATTCCAATTTTTCTTGGTGCTTGGCTTGACAAGCCTGGGTTCTTAGGATGACTGGCGTAAAATTGAGATGTCCCAAGCAACAGGAGATTGAAATACGTCTGGCAATATCACAACATCTCACAACCACCTGGTCTGGATTCAAGATATTTGAAATGGTAAATCAAGATCGGCGGTGTTTTGCACTTTGTTGACCCCTCTCCTATGAATTTTCTCGGATTCTTCCTCTCCGTCCGGAGCATCTCACGACAGACCCCTCAGAAAATCAGATGCGTTTCACGGCCGCGGCTTATCCAGAACCTGACCAACATGGGAGCCCAAGAGATAGATCTGGAAATGCCCCAAATGTTGGTGTTTCCACATCTATGGCTCGGCCATGTATCAATCCGGCCTCCTTGGAAGATAAGTCCTTCAAACTGATCTGAAGGATGGCATGCGACCTCGACCTCAGTATCGCCATCCCTCGATGGATGGCCAGAGTATCTTCTATGGCTATGTTGCCTTTTCTGAAAAAATAATGGGAATACACCAATGGAAAAGGCCATGACTTGACTGATGAGGAATATGAGGATAAACTCCCGTGGATTCATGGCTATTCCATCAGTCAACAGCTGGTAGTTCTGCATGTTCATCCCCCCCAATCATGGTTTCACAGGTTGCCAGCAGACTATCTATGCCTCCCAAGAGCTGCAAGAGCAGTAAGCCTATCTACCCAACAAATCCTGAAGATGGGGTATACTCTGTGCTAAAGAGTAAGTTTCTGTTTATGGCCATTGAAAAACATGGAAAATGATCCAATCCCTATCCATTGGATGATCCAAGGACCAGGCGAGTCGACGTTGGCACCGGTCACGCCGGTGGTGCGGCTGTTCAAGCCCGATTCGATGACCTCTTTGGGTCCCGGAATCTCCAGGAAGGATGTATTTTAGACGTGTGTGTGTGTGTCTATATATATATATACATATATACATATATTGATGGGATGTAAATGGAATATGACATGATGCCTATGGGATATAAATGGTGTACGTACATACATTGCATTGCATTACATTGCATTACATTACTTTACTTTATTTTACTTTATTTTACTTTATTTTACTTTATGTTACTTTATTTTACTTTATTTTACTTTATTTTACTTTATTTTACTTTATTTTACTTTATTTTACTTTATTTTACTTTACGTACATACCATACCATACCATACAAAAACATACCATGCAATACCACACCATACCATCACATACCAGAACATAACGTAACATAACATAAGACAAGATGACATAACATAACATAACATAACATACATTACACATGTGTATACATATATATGTGTATATATTGATGGGATGTATCATTGATATTGATAGAGGAACTATACTTTTTGGGAAAGTGGGTCTGTGGTAAGTATAACCATATTATGTCATATCACATGTATAGTTATACGATGTTATAGGTATATGATGAGGTGTATAGTATAGTGGAATTTCCCAACGTTGGAGGGTGCGGCAGATAGGGTTAGTTTTATGGGTATAATCATGTTGACCACAACCTCCATAAGTTGGGATTATAACTTTTGTAACTGTGACTATGTATGTAACCACATATACGTGGAACTGCAGCCACAAGTGACGCCCGAAAAATAGGCATGAAGAAGGTCCAATCGAGAGAAAATGAACCAACAATGTGTGGATTGGTGTTTGGTATCCCAAAAATACTCATGACTGACCAGCACAGAAACGATTTTACACCTACAATCGTAGGGGATGTAAACTTTAGATGATGATGGTGATTGAGTTACCCTCCAGTAGTCAAACGTGGCTAGCTGGGAAATCCCCTGTAGTGCCCCGAACTAAATACAGGTTTATAGCTGGGAAAATCATCCATAAGTGTTGGATTTTCCATTGCCATGTTTGATTTCCAGAGGGTAGCTTGGATTGATTTCAACTATATATGGGAAATCACCATTTTTTTATGGGAAAATCCACTTTTCTATGGCCATTTTCAATAGCTACGTTTAATTAGCAGAGGGTAGGAATTCCAACGCAGGAAATGAGTACAGCCCCAGCCATCGACCATACCGCCTCCATCAAATCCTGCACGTTTCCAATGCAATGGTCCTGACCGCCGCATCCATTAAAGCAGCCTCTCGAAATGTGGGAGATGTCATCCCTTAGGTGAACCTTAAAATCGATATGGGTTGGCAGATTTGATCCCGCAAACCCCGGTAGCGATTTGAGTACTTGTTCTATGGGTTGGGAGATTCTTATGTAAACCCCTATATTAAGATGGCTACTTGTTATTACTTGTTCCATGGGGAGCCCAATAAGAGTCAAGAAAAACCGGGTGTCGAGTGTCTAAGATTATCTTTGGTCATCCTCCACGATATCATGGACACCACCATTGGTGGATCCCAAGTAGCTTCTATCCCTGGAACTTCTGTGGGTGAAGTGGAATGAGTCACAAAGCACTTCCCCCCCACTTTTGAAGGTCTCATCTAAAAATGGATATGAGTGTGCGGATGAAAACCGGGTAGCCCAAAACAAATATGTGTGTATATAATGTGCATGTGAAAATATATATATATATACATATATTAGGTATATATTTGTATGTAGAAAGTTATTGTAAACTGCATTATTTTGCGGCTTTCCCAAGGTTTTCAGACATATCAATGGGGATTATGGTCACTTTCAGTACTCGAAAACATCACATAAGTCCTCCAAGGTGAAAAAAAGGGGTCTCCATGTCACCGTGTCTCCTGCAGCCCTGCGATGACCACGTTACCCTTGGCATTCTCCCGCGCATGCAGGATCTGCCTGCGTCAGATCTGAACGTTCTGGATTCCACAAACAAAAACTAAAGATATTGCAAGAAAATTGAGCAAAAATATGGACTTAACCAACCAATGTATAACTATAATCACATGCATATATATGTGTGTATATATATATAGATATACACAATTTCATACATGTGTGTGTGTGTGTATTATGGGTTTTCCAAAAATGAGGTAGGGCGCATCTAAGAATGGGGAAAATCTTAGATTCGAATGGGGTAACAAGTTTGAGACAACCCTATATGGATTCGATCAACAATGCTTGGGCAAAATGAATTAAGTCCATGAAAATAGGTGGAATAAAGTTTACCTCCCAACCTCAAAGACAACATCCAATAGGCAACCTTTATCACAATTTCGTGACCATAGCAGTGGCCGTCGCCAAGCCACCCAAAAAAAAATACTTTCGACTGTAGGATCCTCCAGCAATCTGAATTCAGCACCTTAAATCCCTGTCGACAGGGTTCCCTACGTTTCATGTATAGACATCACTCCGTGCTGGGGTTGATCATTTATTGAGAGATGTTTGACCCTTCGAAAATTGGAAGTGTCAGGGTCCCGGCAAATATCAACAACAAGTCCTTCTGAGGTCCTCTTCTACCACTGACTTGGCTGTTCATCATCTGAAGTATCACTCGAAAGGAAGGCTGGGAACAGTAGAAGTTCAGCCAAGGTTCTTGGAACATCAATTCTTGCTAGTGAATAGCCCCCCAAGGGTCCAATCCCCCGGTCTCCACTGCACCTGTTGTTTAGCAGGTCAAAGAGCTTCCCACAGTAGATCTCGTAGAAGGCAATGAAAACACCCAGGTGAGAATACTCCTGCGACTTCAAGTATGAGAAACGGTGGAAGGAGGACAAAAATGGTCAAACCCTTCAGTCATCCATGGACAATTTGAAACCATGTTTGTTTCACATGGCTGCAACCCTTCCTGAACTACATGCAGGTTTGTCCAGGGGGAAAATAATCAATGCGGATTTTCCAGTCGTGTGACTGATGACACCGGAGGGTAAACCCTGGGTTGAGGGACTTAGGCCCTCATAATTGGGCATGGGTTGGATCAGGGTTGTTGGATCATGTACTAATCTACTAAGCCTTTCCAACCTGATAATTATGCAATTTGCTAAGGAAGTCATTATATGTTCAACAGGCAAATCATCTATAGGCGGCCAATTTTCCATAGCTATGCCAAATGACCGAAGGGTACGAAGTTCAGAATTCATCCCAGGTTCGAAAACATGTCCGGTTTTTTTTGCATGTTCTGTATGACTGTTTGTCATTTATGACCAAGTGCTCGGTGTGGTGTGATGGCTCCAGATCGTTGAGCAGCACCGATGAGCTAGGTATCCTCAACTCGGAGTTCATATATTTTAACCCAACCCTTCCAACTAACAAACAAAACCAAGCCACATTCAACAACAAGCATTCATCAAGCAACATTCTAGAACAGCATCAACAAAGAATCAACAAAACAAAGCAGGTCAACAAATATCCAACAGTGTCAACAGCAAAATCCCAAAACCAAAAGAGAATGTGAAATTAAACCTACCATGATTGCCAACCGCCCCATGCAATGTATTCCAAATCTAAAGCTTGTAGTTCTGGCCCTCTTCAAACGTGAACAAGCCCTTCTTTCTGTGCACCTTCGGAGCATGGCCTGAGGAAAAACATCCCGCTGTTGCATGTGAACAGCAGGGAACAGGTACACTGCACACGTGTGTGAATTCAGGACAACGCTCCGGAACACTGAGGGACCAAAGAAACATACACCATATGCAGGTGAAATCTGGTAGTGTGATAATGATGTAAAATGAGCCCAATATGGTTGGTTAATGGGATGGTTTATAGCATTGGGTTTACCACGTTGTTAGGAAACATGTTCCCTCATCGCCAACAAGTCAAGCATCCACGCTGCCAGTTTCTGATGCTTCCTCTAGAGCTTGCTTGCCAGACTCAACATAGCTGGGAAGACAAATGACACCAATGATCTGAATCATTGAGAGTCCAGCCAGGATGAAAAACACAATGCCCATGCCATCCCCAAGTTCTCAGTGTCCATGCGAAGATTAATGAAGACCCCACTGGTCCAACGGCGTTCCCAACGGTCTCAAACGTCACTGCCAAACCATTTGCCACCAAACGGTCTTCCGGACCGACTGCATTGTTGGTGAAGGTAGCATTCAGCAAGTCGTTGGACACTAGGGCAGACGCCCAAATGAGGTGCAAGACATTGGCCACTGGAATGTTGGGAGAGAAGGACAAGAGGCAAGCTATGACTGCTGCAATGATGTTTGTTAAAATGCTACAGCAACGATTCCCCAAACGCTTACAGCACCATGGCACAATCCAGGTGAAGAAATGATGAACCCACAGACTTCTCAGTCATTCCGAGGCCTCCCAGTTCAGTGTCAGAAATCAGCCACAATGGCACAGCCTCAAACATGGTACAGATAACACATCCTGCCACAAATCGCATCGTCAGGATCAGTGGAATAGGCCATTCACAAATCAAAGACTTGGACTTTGCTGGAGAAGATCGATCAGACTCCGCCTCCATCGCCTCCTCCGTGACAGGGAGCTCTTGTGAGAAAGCCGTGCGGAGGGCAAATAAGAGGACCAAGGAAAAAAATACTCAACACACATCCAGTGAGGTTGGGCGCCAACGCCGGGAATTCTTCCACCATGCCATAGGTCCAACCCCCAGCTGCTGGACCTATGAGCTGCATGACAGATGCGGCTGCAAACATAATTCCAAGCACTTCCGTTTGGCGTTCGCGTCCCGCCGCAGCCACTGCACAAGGAACTTGTAAAACCATCCAACTGTTTAGGAGTCCAAAGAAAATGAAGCGGACACTCATTGCTGCAACAAGATTGGTGCAAAAACCGAAGAGAGTGCCGCCGATCAACAAGGAGACCAAAGTAATGATAAGGACGAGCTTGACGCCATAGCGCTCAGCGACCAAGCCCCACACTGCAGATGTAAAAATGCGGCCGAAAGTATTGGATGATTGCAGCCAGCCTGCCACAAAGCCTGCCTCGTTTTTGTCTGCAGCCCATCCAAGATCTACACTGAGAATACCTGCAAAGCTGAAGATGGAGCACATGGGGTAAAAATATGCACATTCCACCATGCAGAAGAAGGCAAGATGGAGAATGGGCAGGCGTTCCTTCATTGCAGAGTTGGGAGCCTTTGACGTCATAGGCGTGCCAAGTTCGGCTGAGAAATGTATGGGCTGGCTTTGAGCCACATACTTTCAGGGAAACTGCCATCAGGCGGATCTTCAAAGGGTCTCTGTCTTTGTTGTTGGTTCTGTTGTCTTTTCTTCCTCTATTGCGCATCTCCATCTATATGTGACCGAACTTTGACACCATGATATTCATCGACACATTGTCAATGAATTTCATGTTGTCAAAGTTCGGGTCACATAATTGTGGCACTTATCATCCAGCTTGGTTCATCCTTCAAGGATCGTGAAAAAAATGGCAGTCACGGCCTGAATTCCAGTTCATTGCTGTTCCATCACCCGTACCCTTCTAGTAACTCGTTGCAAAGGCAAACGATCCTGATGGCAACATGGAATCTAGGGACCTGAGATATGGATTCATACCAAAGCAAACTGAGAAAATAGGACACTCGTTACAACGGAGTCATACAATATGTTGCTAACCTTGTAAGAAAACTAAGATGTATTTATTGATTGAAAGTGCTGTCAGATTGCTTTCCAACATCACTTGACACTATTCCAGGCAATCTGTTTAATGATGAAGAGGGTCATGAGAATATTCAGAATGTGATGCTAGATATGAGCAACACAATGTTGGCTACAATTCATACTCGTTGTAATGAAGACAACATGATATTTAAAATCACCTGTGTTGCTTTAATTTTAGCATTGAAATCAGTGCTGATGAATAGAAACAAGACGATGAATGAACTTTTCCCGCAATATTTCACGATATAGTGCTATGAAGCGTATGTTGTTTTTTGCCTAGGTTGTCTTGATTTCGGGTGCTGTACTTCTGCTCTGTTCTTGGTGTGATCTTGCGGTATGATCTTGCTGCATGCTTCTGTGATTATGTGCTGTATACATATATATATATATGTATATATATATATGTATGTATAAATATATATATATGTATAAAGATACATATATATATATATATGTAGGCTTTTGTGGTAGTGTGCTGTGCTGAATTTATGTATGTGTATGGTTTAGTGTATGATGATTTCTAGATGTACTGGGGTGGGGGTGTAACTGGCGGGTGAGGGCCTCGAGCCAGATGAGGGTTGTCCAAAAATCCCATGCTTTATCAGCAGTGTCCCTATTGAAAAAACCTGTTTGTTTCCCCTAGATCTGCGAGAAATCCTTAAGTCTCCTCAAAATATCCCAAGAAATATCCCCTGGATAGTTGCTTGGAATCATGTCAAATCCCCCGTTTTTTTGGTGAAATCCCAATGTGATCCACCAGGGTCTCGTCGCACCTTACTGGCAACCCCTCGGAAAAGGTCCTGGGCCGAGCACGGAAATCATCGAACTGAAGGGGCCATTTTTCCGTAGATATTTGGTCTGTCTGAAAATGGTTAGTATACCATAAAATGACCATTTAATGGGTAAAATGATGATTGACCCATGGATGTAGAGGTACCATATTTTCAGACAAATCCATATGTTCAATTACTAGAGGGTCTGGGGTTAAAGTTGACCTTTCGTCCCAATTGCAAATGCTTTGGTGACGACTAATTGATTCAATCTCAGAGTTTTCTTGGTTGAAGAAGAGTGAAATCGCCTATAGATAAGGGGAGTGTCCATGGAGTGTGTGTTTAATGCGTGGCAAACCGAGATACCCAAGGGAGAAAAGTGTTTCAAGCTGTGTATTAAAACGGGCAAAGATAAATCTATTTTCACCTACCCTTCACCCGCCGATTTACAGGAACATACCACAGCCCCAGAAATCGTTATAGTTCAAAATTTAAGGCCCCCCAGCGATTTTGGACATTAGGATCTGAAACCATCCATGTTGAATAGTCCCACAATGACTGGCCACCCCAAACCCATATAAATATGGTTGATTCTTATTCAATTCATGGGTATCTCCATGAAATTGCGGGAGATCTTACCAATAAAATGGGGACACTCATTGGAATCATCTCCCTATTTTTCCGAGGTAGTTGGCCTACCCTACCCTTCACGCAGTAGCTTCAGCCCCGCCTGAGAGGCTAGTAGGAAGATTCCAGGGATCCTCTCCTCCGGCAGCAGGTTTTCCACCTGACCAAGCGTCCAGCAGAGAGATTTGGTTACCTGTAAGGACCAGCAGCCAGAGGGAAAAAGAAAACCTACAAATCTAGAAAATGGAAGTTGAACTGATCAAAGATACATAAAACCTTTTCTCAAAGAACGGTCGAAAAAAATGCTGAATTTCATGATCTCATCAATATTCCCCATAATTATCCATTCCCAAGATGAAAACTTAATGATCTCATCCATTCCCCCATTAAAGATGATTCAACAGCCCCAAGAAACCATGGCACCTGGCGCTTGGGCGGTCCCATCATGGTGAAGGTCTTGCCGCTGCCCGTCTGGCCGTACCTTGGAACGGACCGATTTACCCGGTCCGGAGGAGTTCCCCAAAGAACCACCGGTTTTTTTTTTTGAAAGGATGGGCCCAAGAAAAATGCTCCCCAAAAATTCATTGCTTCTCGAAAAAAAAAGTGAATAATCCATGTGAATCATCAGTTTACCCACCAATATGGCATCACATTGCATAACACCTAGCCATATCTGATACATCCCACGCATGTTCAGACCCACATGAGGTCAACCACCAGAGGTCCTTCCCGGCGCACGCGAAGCAAGTGCACTTTGCTTTGTGGAACACCTGAGTACGCCACACTGCTGTCCAGACCTTGAAAAACCCATCCAGTAATCCATCGTCCGCACCTATTTCCATTGATTTGCATAGGGGGAACAAGTGTAGTCAACTTTAGCAACTCACTGGAGATTGTTCTGAGAGTTCTTATCTGGACATACCTTCAGATTGCATGACAAGCCGACTCCTTGGGTCTTGGAGCTGACAACCGTCGGCGCGTAAATGAAGATAGTACGAATATGTGCCAATCATAAGTCATTGATGAATCAAGGTCAATTCGACTCGGTGGGACCTGTAGATCATGTTCCTTTTAGATGTGAAACATTTTTTGCGACCGAATCCCATGGATTGACGAAGCTAGGAGTTCTTGACAAGCGGGGGCAAGATCAAAATTACCACTACCACTGCCACCACCACCTCCTCCACCACCATCACCATAATCCTCATCCTCATCATCATCATCATCATCATCATCATCATCACCATCACCACCATCATCACCATCATCACCCCCTATCATTATAGGTGGATCAACCTTTTTTCCCATCCCTAAATCACTCCTCCGAGAGGCAGCATCAATCACCGGCTGCACGCAGGATTTGTAGAGCGACTCGTTGGTCACCTCGAGTTCTTTGTCAAAGCCATGGCCCAGGTCATGGCCCCCAGCCATGGCCATGAAAAAAATGGGAAAATGTGGGAAAATGTCTGATGTTTGATGTTGTAAACTGATGGAATTCGGGTCCAACTGGTCCAAAAAAAATGAGAATCCTGAGTTTTTGGAGCGTTTGAAGCTGCAAACAAACACGGGCTGTTCCACTTCACATGTCTTAACCCTCCAAAAAGGGCGATACCCACAAAAAAATCAACATTTCAGCACCAACCAACAAGCAGAAAGGAATTGACCAGCAGACATGCGAAGATCGCCCAGTGATTACCCGATGCAACATGCGTTTTGCACAAAACTTAGAAGCAATCAGTTCCAACGCACAATCCAGTCTTGAGGTTGACTGCTTCCCACCATGTCGGCCTTGGAATGAAAAAGTGTCATTGAAGATCTTGGGACCGATCTACCCTGAAGAGCCGTCAACCCCGCCGGTCCCAGTCCCAACAAATGTCCAGCGACATTCTCATCAAAAGCTTGGTCGAAGAGGAAATTGTGCTCCTGTGATGAATGGCAGAAGCGGGATGACATGTACCCTCCGGTAACCAGACTTGGTATTGGAAAATCCTCCATGTTGTTCGAGGAATTTCCCTGTATGGGACCTCAATTGATAGCTATTTCCCAAGTGTACTTCTCAAACAAACAGTGGAACTTGGATTGGTTTAGGGGAAAATTAGCAGGAAACCCCTATATTTCATGGAAAAATCCATGGTTTTCCGGTTAAGATGTTCCCGAAAAAACAATCCGATGAACAGTGGAACTTGGACAGCGTCCACGGTGTCCTCAACGTACTTCGTGAGGTCAACCTTCAGTTTCGGTTCCCTCACGACCACAGCGCTTTCCCTGAAAGCCAACGGGGGAGGGCGTGGCACCGCGTGGAGCGGTTGATCCATGTTGATTCAGCCATCAAAAACAGGTTCATCAACTGAATTTTCATTGGGATGAACACCTTCCTGAGTCGGGACTTTCATAAAAAATGTAACAATCGTGATCAAAAGATATTGAAGCTGGTCGGTTGCCCGTGACTAGGGGTGTGGAAATCTGCACAACGGCACCTCTCACGCTTTGCACGAAATACTTCTATCGGCGGATGCAATTCTGCCATCTGAATATCTGCCAGTACCAAAGGTTACCTCGAGGTAATTTCCACTTCAAAATCATCAAACCAAAAAATCGCCTCGTTGAGACCAGCCCCTAAGCAAGGCCAATTTGAAAAGCCATTGCTGTGTAGTCTTTCACTGACTTCCAGTGGATATAAGTAACCTGAAAGTGGCATAGGATTCTTTTGGCATGATACTTGGTGGAGTTCCAGTTATATGTGGATATATTTCACCATAGTTGCAGTAGCTGATATCCCGTAGGGGGGTTGAAATCCCATGGTACCAATAGAAATAACCTCCCAGTTCTGCACCCCTGCATACCCCTAGCGAAAAAATACCAGCCTGCACATCACCACGTCTTGTTGCGCGGTCTGCACCTCGAGATCTCGAGGATAATTCCAGATGAGTCCGGGAAAGGACACACGCAGCATGGCGCAACTAAAAAAACACCTGGTGGAAATGCATGCATTATATTAAGATCCAGTCATGGATACCCTCCTGTAACCCTTACATAGACGTGTGTTACTCATTCTCCTTGCCTCGCGCTTGTTCATGGGCCGCTTTCGCACCACCACGCTGAGCCGCGAAGTGCGTGGCGCGGCTGCAGTCTTGGGTTCAGCGGCTGGCGCCTGAGGGGAGCTTGCAAAGATCCCAAGAACGCAAAACTCAGCTGTAGCAACTCAAAAAAGATGCAGAAAAAAATCTAAATTAAGAGTAGTTGTTGATGCAGAAAAATAGAATCTAAATTCAAAGTAGTTGTTAATTACTTGTTGTACCTTTTTTTGTTTTTTTGTATATAGATGGGTTATCGCCCAGCTGTCTGCATGGGTTATTGAAAAGTTCTATCTATGTAGACCTTGGGATTTTGTGGGAGGCGTGCCAAAAAGAGGTTTTCTGACTAGGGTTGTGAAGGCTGTACTTTCGAGAATGAATTAGGAAGCCAAGAAATAAAGCCAAAACGCATAATCTATTCACTGTTTGGAAGGTTCTAATTCAGCTCATGCCCTTGGTGAATTGAGGCAAAGAGCTCCCCTTCCAACACACCAAGGACATTCATGTGCCACCATGGCCCTTTGTGCCCCTGAGTCACGAGGCCCGGTGCGTTCAGGGTCATCCCGAGAACTGACTGGCCAGTAAACGTGCTTTTGAACCAGTCAAAAATTGAGGAAAAGTCGGAAAAAGTCCAAGAAGCCTCTTTTATGAGCTGCTTGAAAATATGAGATCGGTCAACTCCTGAGGGCTTTTGGATCAACCACGAACCCCCTAGTCACCAGTTACGAATCCTGCGATCCTTCCAGGGGGATCTTACCAGGCCCCCAGGCATTCGCCACATTTCCAGTGCTGTTGCGCGTGGCATTGAAGGTCCGGCTTCCACAGGCCAGAGAAACACTGCGGCAGGGCGATGCGTCACCGGGTCACCGGGGGTTGGGGATGATGGTTGCAGGGGCAGTTCTACAGGTCCATTATGAACCACTGTTCGCCATCGTGAACCATCATTAAACTGGACCAAATATCTATAAACGGTGATGAACCATTGTTAATCATTGTGAACCATATGGTCAACCATATTACAAACAATTATTAAACCATGATTGAACAAAATTCACCAGTGTTGAACCATTATTGCCATTATTAAACCAGGATGGAACAAAATTCACAAGTACGATATAACTCCATTTTGCAACTTCTGCTTGGATGACCTCCATCACCTATGGATTGGTTCGACAGTGGCAGGCTATCACCTTGAGATCCCGCAACCAGAACTTGCCTCCCAGAATCTTAGCTACTACCACGTTGATAGCTTGGAAATCAAACACTTCTACCAATCTGGTAAGCCCAAAAATTCTACCCCAAAAATTGGGGTTGGGATATCTCCCAACTCGTAAATCATGGGGTATGGTTCATTCTTTCGGATTTACCACACAACATGTGGATGTATTGAAATCGGGCAAGCCCAAAGTGCTATATACGGCTTGTCATAATTTTCGCAATGAGAATTGCCATTTGGTACGATCCACCTATTTTTGTGACAAACCCAGGGTTTTTGTTCCCCAGCTGAAACATATACAGTACCTTCTGGTACTCAAACATGGCAAAGGAAAAAGTCCCCATCTACAGATGATGTGTCCCATTGAAGTGCCCGTTTATAGTGCCAGGATTTGCCAGGCAGCCTTTGATTAGCACTAAAATCGCCACATCCCACCCTTCACAACCTGGCACTGCCATCCTGGCCTGCCGGTGCCACTCACCGAGTTGCGACCCCCCACGGGACCCTGAAAGCCATAGGCTGTCTTCTGTGATGGCCCCTGAGACGGGGAGACTTGGGACGGTTTTCGGAATCGGGTTGGTCAAAAAAAAGGACCTGGGGAGATTCTATGGGGATGTTTTTTCTTTTAATTTCGGGGATACCCTTCTGGTAAACTAACATGGCTATGGAAAATCGCCATTATTAATAGGTAAATCAACTATAAATGGGCCATTTTCAATAGCTGAATGGATAGATGCTGACTGCAACCAACCGAAATGAGGATGTCAACCAGCAACGTAACAATGGGTGGTGATATTAGTATTACTCAAACAAAGAGATAGAGTATAAAACCAACAAGTTTCTGGGATTTTTTTATGGGCACATTTTGTGGGATATAGCATGATATCGCGAACAATATGAGAGGAGCAGGTCAGTGGGAAGTCACTAAGCTCTCTCGCTTCAAAAATGGTCAAGAATCTTAAGCAGCCCCCCTGAGATGAGGTATCCCGATCTACAACACCTGATCCATTGGTTAATAGGTTTGGACGCCCCTCCAAGCACCCACCAGAGGCGAATCCACTGGGGGCTAGGAGTGTATAAATGATGTATCTGCTGTAGTCAGATATTAGTCAGACACGGCTGAGCAATTTTCTCTGCGGCATATTGAGGAAAGACACTTCTCAGAACCTCAATGTGAAGTTCTTCTCAAAAAGGAAGATGGAGATCAAGATGGGTTTGTCTGAAAATAGGGTAATATTGGTAAAACAATGCCATAAACCACCCATTTGGGAATAGGATATACCACCTATCAAAATGGTGATTTAGGGGATGGTTTATGGCTTTGTTTTACCCACATTACTCCATCCCCATCCGCTGGTTGATCAGCCCACCTGCCCTTTGCCACCACAAATCACCTCAGAGGGCCGGAAAAATGGCGGATTTCGTTGCTTTTTTGGAACCTATGGATTTCGTGTGTGCAACGAAGCATCAAAAAAAAATGGGATAAAATTGGGGGATTTTTCAGGGTTTGTTGTTTTTTTTTTGTGCGGAATATACCAATCCGAATAGAGATGTATTGGGGATACCTATGGGGATATGCATGGAATATTCATGGAATAACCAGCTTGAAAGAGTGACTACATAAAGGGGAAAATGATGCTCAACCATCAAATGTTAGGGTACCTTATCTTCAGACAAAACTTGATGGGTAACTTTTGACCCTGGGAGCACAAAGCAGAACTATGTATGTTGAGATGTTCATGTACCAATTCATATGCTTAGCTTTCGGTGCGTTTCTCAATTTGACCAAGAGCCAAAAGAACACCCCAAAATCCACTGGTCAATCATCACTTTCCCTATTAAATGACGTATTGCTGGCATATCCCATCCCGATAATCATGATATTCCCATGCAATCCCCTATTACGGATGTCCCCACTTTGTTGGTTAAATCCCTGTTGACGCGTTGAATCACCATTTTTTCCATCACATGCGCCGGTCCCCCCTTGGGCAATCACCGCGCCCGGCGAGCGAGCGCGCGCCCGGGACGTCTGGCGAGCGCCTGGGGGGAGGTGGATGATCCCATCGGAGACCAGATTCCCACACAAGCGGCACAACATTGGCAGATCAAATTGGTTCCAGCTGTGAGAAATTTCTTCTTTGGAAAGTGAACCTCATGCGAATCGAAGGGAAATAAACCTGCCTATGCTTTGAGCATCCCACCGGAGGGATCCCCTTAACATTGGCTCCACCTTCTTGGTGTATCCCCCCCTTTTTCGTATAGGCAAAACGACACCATGTCCGTTCTACAAAAACCCATGGTTGACGAAATGAACCCACTCTTTAGCTTGGCAACTTTACCCGCATTCTTGCGGTGTAAAGGCATCCTGATGATCCTGATGTTTGTTGAGAATATATGCAAAATTTCTGGTTCAAATCATCAAATCATATCAAATTCATTCAAAATCCACATGTTTGAGCTGTTTGAGCTGTTTGATCTGTACCCTTGCGGCTAATCGGCCCGCTTTTCGCTGGTGGACATCCCCCCCAATCTTCGTTGCCCTCGGAGAAGCCCAAAAACGGCGCCTGGAATCCCCACCGCCGAACGCATCGCACTCGCACTGACCTGGGATGAGATAGGGATATGGCAGGGATATGATAGGGATGTGGAAGAATTCATGATGAAAGTTTTGGTGGATGTTGGATTCTCTGGCATATTTATTTTCATATGTGGCATAGTCAAAAATAGGATGAGTGTGGTATGGTCATCCATCTCATTTCATGGGTATCCTGATTTTGGATATATCAATCTATATTAACGAATTGATGAGCATCCCCCAAGATGAGCAAGTCACCCAAGTTTTGACCATAGCACCCAAGTTTGTTTTTTTTTGATGCGTTTTTCATCAGGATGAGCTCATCCAATGGCTTAGTTTGGACCCAGGTTGTGAACTCCAGTCAAAGATCTCACCAAACCCTCGGAGCAGGGGTCCCCCACCAGCATTCAGGCAGCAGATCCTGGGCCGAGGTGTGAATGTGATCTCTATGACATCCGCAGGAAACCATCAAGAAGATCTGAAATCACATTTCGAGATGATCTCAATGCTATCCCCATGTTCTTTTTTTGCCCCATAGCTATTTTGCCAAGGGATGACCAGAGACTGGATGTAAGTGGAAGGGTAGGGTTTGAATGTTGGCTGGTCCCTTGGGACGGGCGTCCCCATCGATGGCAAACCACTCTTGGTTGCGTTTATACCCTTGGTTCTATCCATGTCCATGGTGGTTCATGTCTATGTCCCGGTGAAGTACAGAGTACTCCCTTCCCCGAACATGAAATACTCCCCAAAACGGAACCCTGCTATCGATTCATGAATTGGGGCAAAAAACTTGGGGATATATTCAACATATTTCCATAGATTACATTGTTTATATCCCTATTTCAGGATGCTTAAACCATGGTAATCCCCTTGTCTTGGCTGACCCCCACCATTTCCCCGTTCACCATCTTGCCGGTACCCCGTTGGGCACCCCAGCCGCCATGCTGGGGTTCTCGCCCAGCAAAATCGGCAAGCAATGGCTAGTTGGGCCACGGCGGAAATGCGTGGCACGGCTCCACCATGATATGAGACCAGTTGATGCTGGCTGCTGTGAACACATCCACAAGCATTGATTAAAATGGACACCCCAAAGTCCAGGGTGTTTGTAAAGTTTAAATTACCTTATTTTGTGGATGAAACTAGCCATGAATTGTGGGATGCAGACTTTTTGATTGGGGGCACCCCACGAGGATCTTGGTCTCACCGTGCTCAAAAGTGGAAATGCCATGTGAAACCCCTTCAATCCATATCATGTGGCATATACATGCAGTAATGTATGTATACAGTCTGCATCACATCACATCACATCATATCATATCACATTACATACATTGCATTACATTACATTTCATCACATCACATCACATCACATCACATCACATCACATCACATCACATCACATTATATACATACATACACACATATGTACGTACGTATGTATGTATGTACGTACGTACGTATGTATGTATGTATGTATGTATGTATATACATACTTACATATGCATATATCACATGTCATATGTTTAGATGTTTTCATATGAATAGATACACAAACATATATATATATACCATAACTATACATTACATATACATATGCACCAAAAACCAAGAATAAGGTCCTCTTCGGTCTAACGAGTAATGCATGATCTGAGTACCCAATGGCTTGACCACGTCTTTCCCCACGCTTTTCACCTTGGACCGCCAAAAGACGCCTGTCACTTGGAGGATGTACTGACAGAATCATCACCCGCTTGCATAATTCGCTTCATTTTTTATACACTCATTTGTTGAAACAATTCTGTGTTTATACAAATATGATACTTGATATCTAATTATCCATTTATATACATTATATATCATATGTACACCTGTATGATATAAAATATCCATTCATCATTGGATATTTCTCTGATATGTACATATTACTTAAGATTACATATATGATTGATCCTCCAAATCCGAGTGAAACCACGACCATTGGCCCCTCTTTTGAGGGGCACAGTTTGTCGTTTCGCGGCGAATTCCCAGCTTCACGATCTGAGGGGCAAGAAGATAGGTATTTACAGTTAGTACTTGATGCAAAATAGTGGCAAATGGTGTTTTATAATCGTTTATAGTGCTTTATCTAATAGTAGTTTATAGTGGTTAAACGCTAGTTGTGATTTATTAGTGGTTTTGTCCGGCGATATCCAGTGGTGGATAATGGGAAAATAACGGGATTCAATGGAATACATTGGTTGTCCTCCCAGAACTAGGGTAACAATCCACCTACTGGGATGAACCACCAAGTGTATAGGGGAAAAAATTCTGAATCCAAAAAAGAATAAAATGGGCATGTCAAATCCAATAAACAAATCATTGTCCAAATCCAATTTTCTTAGGTACCAAACAATCAAACAAACGTCAAGGGCCACCTGCCAGTGGATATGCGTCTAATATGTTTCCAACAGGACCAGGGATTCAGGCATGGGATCGTATGGGAAGTTCATAGAAAGGGAAGTTCCAACTGTCAGTCCTGTCACACAGATCAATAATAAGATGAAATCCTACAACTTTTATTGAATGTTCTATCAAAAACACCTTGTCAGGGTCGTGGTTGAGATCTAAAACATTTATGCTGCGAGTGTGCTCTGGGTACAAGTGAAAACGATGAGACAACATCCGCACAAAAATACATCACATTACATACATCACATAACATAAGCATACAGAAGCAAGAAAGCAAGCAGTATTCGACCCATTTCATCCACCTATACAGAGACATTCTCGGCCGAAAGGGGCCCCCAGCTGCACCTTAGGCAAAGTCGCCAAAGTAGATGTTGTGGGTCCTCAACTGCCACCAGGCTGCGTTCTTTTGTCGATGTTCCACCAGCTTGGCCGTGCACATTTACATTGATTAATCATCCCAAAATTGAGGTGGAAAAGTGACACGTTTTGTCACCGCCTGCCACTGCGAGGTAAGGGTCTTTAGATTTCATGTCAGTCTTTCCTGCTCTTCCTTTTCCTCCTTCTCCTCTTCTCCTCTTCTCCTCTTCTCCTCTTCTGCCCTGCACGCCAGCTTCCTCGCCAGCACGTCATCGCCAGCTTCCTCGCCAGCCTCCCCTACATAGCCACTCTATTGCAAGCTCGCCAGCTCCCTGGGCCCCGCCGGACCAGAGCACGATGCCAGATAGAATGTCAGATAGAATGCCAGAATATGCAAGTCACATAGAATGTTTCATAAAACGTCAGAAAATATCTCAGATAAGATGTCAGATAGAATGCCAGATCAAATGCCAGATTGAATGCCAGAATATATGTCAAACAGAATGTCGAAAAATATGCAGATAGATAGAATATCAATATACATAGATCATATAGTGCAGATAGGATGTCAGTTGGAGGGGATCACTCAAAGAAAGTAACTCAAAGAAAGTAATTCAAATCACTAATGACCAAAGGCCCTGTGGCAAAACCTACACTAAGTCCTCAAGCTCTAGTTGAACAAACGTGGAAAAACTCTGAAAAGACATTTAAAAATGCATGGTTTTGCAAACCGTCTGTGCATCTTCAACATCCAGAATGGACCATGGCACACCTACGCCTTCAAACCAAGTGGCATTGTGATCCAATCGGAGTCTTTCCGCGTGTTGTAGGTACCAGGACCAGGTAGTACCTGGTTCCATTTGTTTCAAGAGGGGTGACATGATAGATGGCGCAAAAATTATTTCGTACTTTCCTTGTAAGGTCTATGATCAAATTGAAGGATCGCTGTTCGTCGACCCTCTCGAACTTGATATATCGTCAAATCATGGGTACTGTTCAAACACGCATCTACTTCTATGAAACAGCTGGTACTACTTGGAAGACACATGTTTGAAACTCAAATCTCCACACTCACAACACACAAAACTAACACCAAACATCTTGACACATGCTATTGGAACATGTGCACACCAACGGTCAATTTGGATCGAAAAAAAGCTCACCAGAACCCCAGCACGAGCAGATCCCATTTCCCAATTGGCATTTGTCCCGACACCGGCAGGTTTTTCACATAACTATTCAAAATCACTTTGATCTTTGGGCATCCAAACCCCACCTGGGTTTGGCAAAAACAAGGGTACGCCCGAAATCCACATGTTTGTCGACCATTTCCCCCATTAAGGTAAGTATGAAGTATAAAATTGCTTGTAAATTACCTAGATTCCAAACAACAAGACCAAAACATGTCTGAAAAAAATGTCACCTGTTTCCAACTTGTTGTTGTTTCCCCATGGTCATCCCCCATGTCATCGCCACTTTTCTTCCCCCAGCAGCCAAAATCCGGCCATCCGCACCTCGGCCTTCTGATCGCCGGGCCCAAAGCGCTTAGATTGCGACTCGAAGCCAAGGCCCTGCCGAGACCCCGGGGTCGCAAATGTGGAAACCCACCGTTTCCCCAGGAAAATGATGGACATGATCTACAAATATTGAGAATAATCCATGAAAATCGAACTATGCTAATGTGCGGTTCAGGAGAAAATGCCATAAAGTTACTATCTGGGGATGGTTTACACCACCCATTTATGGTCATATTGGGGATGGTTTACTATTGTGTTTACCACATTCTGCCCATACCTGGCCTGTGCACATGCAAGTATCCAGATAAACATGGAATTCGCGACTGAAATATCGGAAAATATCGATTGAGGGTCCCATTTACAAGGGGCCCCATTGGAAACAACCAAGGGATTTTCATATCTATGTCCATTTCTATTTTCATGTATATGTCCATATCTGTCTCTCTCTCTATATATATATATACACACATATGTTATATGTATGTATATCAAGAAAAACTATGAAAAACCCAGGCCTTTGCAGGTACTTGACATAAATATGGAAATCTCCATAGTTTTCCCGAAAAAAATATCTACAAATTGTCTGGTGGATGTTCCATATCTATGTCAATTTACTGGAGGGCAACCAGCCTAAATTCGAATTTGATTGAACCCTGTGAAAAGTTGCTTTAATGGATTGGTTGCCCTGGTTTTGCCGGGAAATGTTGCAGGAAACCCATGGCTTTTACTATCCAAATGTATGGGGTCGAAAACATGTCCCACCAATCTGGGGGTTGATGAGTGAACAAATTATCATGCCAGGTGGGTCCAAAATTGCATACCCAAGGGACTGCAAAGACGATTTCTGAAGGGAATCATTGAATTTTGGTGTTATTTGATTTTGACCAAAACATACCAAAACCATATTTCGCAAACCTGAAATACCGATGGATATTGTATTGTGTTATTTTGATCAAAACCCACATTTCCCAAACCTTTTCAATAGGTAACGGACCTTGGATGATGGTGGCTCTAGTGTATCCCCAGATTGGGGGATTGATGCTTCTATTTGCCAAGGATGTTTTATTGACAACAATATTTGGGGAATATAGGATCAGTACCCTTTGGTAGTCAAACGTGGCTAGCTGGAAAATCCCCGAACTAAATGGAGGTCTTAATCGGAAATCGTCTAACTCAGTGAGTGATTTTCCACTGCCACGGTACCAGATGGTCAATCCGAGAAGTCACTTCATCCTCTACATCCTGGCTAGAACCCATTAAACCCTATAGCTAGGGATATCCCAGCGTGTTCGGGATTGGGGTCCGTAACCGTAAATACGCCGCCGATACGCCGATACACCGATCGCTGTGTTTGCGCCGATACGCCGATACGCCGATCGCTGTGTTTACGCTGATACGCCGTTACGCCGATCGATATGCCATTACGCCGATCGATGTGTTTACGGTGCCTTATATGCATCACAACCAACCCTAAATAAACCCTAAACCAAACCTAAACCAACCCAAAACAAACCCTAAACCAACCCTAAACAAACCCTAAACAAACCCTAAACAAACCCTAGGCAAACCCTAGATCTAGCCCAAACCCTAAATAAACGGCATTCGGTGTATCGGTGTATTGGTGTATCGGTGCATCGGTGTATCGGTGCGCGGACGGCAATCGGTGTATCGGTGTATCGGTGCGAAAAACGTTTAGCGGACCCCAATCCCGAACGCTATGCAAATCAGCGAATATCTGGGTAAACTAGCTACTCTTGTGAACCAGATACAGTAGTAGCGAGCATAGTCAAGGTTGCGCCTGAGTTTTTTGCAATCCACGAAGCAGATGGAAAAGAATAGTTCGACTTGGAAATGTGGTAATCAAAGATAGCTATTGAATATGGCCTTGGAAATAATGAGTAAATCATCTACAGTAGCAATGTAAGAAACATTGAGATGGTACATGTATCATATCTTTCCCCCTAAAATTTGAAGTCACCTCTATATGGGCTACCCAAATTTGAACAAATCGGGCCGACCCTCGGCTTGCCGGAGGCGGGTGCAGCATCCACCTGGCTCTTTTTGGTTTGATGATACAAACCCAACCCATTCAGGCCGAAAGGAGAGGGATTTTGTTCACCAATAAGATCAAGGATGAATCGTATGATTCCATGCTAAAAAAACATTTTTTCTTACAACCTCAACCCAATGCTGAATTCACCGTCTGCCAAACAATTTGGGGGAAGCCATGTTTCCCATGAAATATGAGGTCTTTGGCCGGGGTTCCTGAAAAGACTGATCTCTGCCGCAGCCACATGGCGCCAAAGTGGCATGAAACAAATCAGACATAATCAGACTATGAAGAATCCCGTGGGCTCAATTTCAAAACCCCTGTGGTGAAAGATTCTGAATGGGGGGCGATTTACGGAGGAAATGCATATGGCTCAACCACCAGAACTGGCAAACGGTACAGCCACCACTGCAAGTGTTGCCATTCCCTTTCGACACCCCAAAAGCCTCAAAAAGCCAATGAATCCTGTGGGGGAATGACTCAAGACTATATGCCATCAAAAAAATCTAGATCCTCAAAATCACCAATCAATGTCCCTCCAAACAGGCATGGGCACCGCGTGGCGGTTGAAGGTCCCGGCAATCTTGCCGCCGGTCACATCTTTCACCTTGTACCTGGGCGCTTCGCAATGGCCATGTCGGGATGATCTACCATAGTGTGAAAGAAACACTTTCAACTTGGGATGATGCTACAATCATCACAACTTCCACGAAAGTCAGTGCTTCACTTCCAAAGCAACAAATCCATAAGGTTGTTTCCTAAAATGGTACTACCCAAAAATGGATGGTTTAGAATGGAAAATCCCAATCTATAAATGGATGATTTGGGGGTACCCCTATGACTTAGGAAACCTCATGGCATCCCCCTCAGGCGCAGACCATCCGGGCCCAGGCCCAACCGATGGTGTGGCTTCGGGTTGCAGCCGTTGCGCTCCCTGAAGCCGTGGACGTCCATGGCTGGGGTCGGAATCCCCAGATCTGCAAATCTGCCATTATTCATAGGACCCAATTCACATGTCTGAATAAAAACCCAGATCTTGTTGAAAAAATAGTTGTATCATGAGTGATTTTATATGACTTTTTCATGGTGTTTGATGGGTTGTTGATCTGGTTTGCTGGTTTCAACCCCTCTGAAAAATAGGCTCAGCAGTTGGGATGATCATCCCAAATCTAGGATTGAAAATAAAAAGAATGTTTGACAGCCAGGTTGATGGTTTTCTGATGTTTGTTTTCATTGTTTTTCATTGCCGTTCCATCCTTGTTGATTGGTTTTCGATGGTTTTTCATTGTGTTTGATCGGATTTTTTTTCAAAGTTGCTCATGGGTTTTCCATAGGTTGTTCCCTTTTTCCCATGGGTTTTCCATGGTTTTCCATGGAAAAAACCATGGTTTTCCATAGAACCCCCATGGTTTTTCCATCACTTTCCCGCCCCTGGGCCACCCGGGCCGAGCCAAAGCCCTCGCCCTTCGGCGCCAGGCGTTGGATGGTGCCTAGATCCCGCTGCAGCCGAGGGCTGTACCTGGAGCTGGAGCCCATGGCCCCATGGCATGGCAGGGGTAGATCGAATTGGTCAAATTCCATGGGTTTTTTCGGAACCAAAAAAGACGGAAATTGTGTAAAATCCTAAAGAAAACAGTGGGTAAAAGAACTGTTTGGCCGCTTTTTGGGGGGTTGCGATATGCCTAGCCATTGTGATTAGTAGTTAGATGATAGAATTGTCACTGTTAGTGACTCCGGAAATTGAAAGCCGACTAATGAAGCAGTGTGATTGAAACCCACTGAGATTTGACGATTACAGTCAAATGGTTGGTGATGTCAGTAGAATTTCAGTTGGTTGGGTGATAAAATCCATCAGTTGACTTGCCAGTTGAATCAATTAACTGATATGATATATCCGTTAGTTGATATGTTAAAAGGTTAGGTGATAATATGTTGAATTGACTTAAATTTGATCAAATGATATACAATTCTATTGTAAATTCAAGCATCATCAAAATATACATTTCATGATAAATTCTAGTTTCATGAGTGTAATCACACCATAAGAATTGTGATGAATATTGATAGTGATCGAATGGACTTAGTGGATCATTGTTATCAATGAATAGTTGGTGTGGTGATACAAACCATCATTTATTTCTCAGCTGAATCATTTGGTAGATCAACTGGTGATAGAATGGAATCTAGTTCTACCAGCTGATTACAGTACATCCATCAGTTGATCAATGAAAACTTGTAGAATTGACTCGACAATAGCATGTAGAATCAGAGCTGCAATCTCATGCAGGTAATTTATATGGACAATTACTTGTTTGCCCCACAGATACGTCAGTTTCGTAACCAGTACAACCTAAGAAGCCTGGTAGAGTCCCGATAACAGCAAATACTACAAGAAGCAGGGTTTTTGGATAGGTAAGTTGCTTGATAACTAGGTTAACGTGGACTCAGGACTTATGCTTTGTATACAGTTGGATGTTTTTTTATAAACCACATTACAACTTGGGGGGCTCTTTCTGTAGGAAAATGATGTACATGTTTCCGGTGCTCACCAGCTCACCATCAAAAAGTTCGAAGTTTCCTGCCAGGATGTTCCCTTCATCCACAGTCATATGAGTATGGGTCAAAATTAGATACCTCTAAAAATTGAGGATCTGCGGGAAACCCCTGGTTCTTCAAAAAAAAATGCGGACCATTCCTCTAGATCCCACATCCCATTCATCCACCATCCTCTTGGTGAACTTCCGAAAAATCCATGGTGAAACTTCGGGGCACGCGCCAGGGGGCGGGCCAACTTGACCATCCTTTTGGTACTGCGCCACCATGATGTCCTGGGCGACGTGCGGTGCCATGGTACCCCCAGGGATGTTTGTTAAACCATGGCCAGTTGAGGGGGGCCTGATCTTCAGCTTTTGCTGAGTCAACTCCAGAAGTTGTGGACCTTGGTGAAAAATCACACTCTTTGCTGGTGAAAGTCCCATTGTTGATCAGATCAAGAGCTAAAACCACCAATTTCCCATCTGTGTGCGAACCAATTACCTTAGAATTGGTTGGAGAAACCCTGAAAAGTAAAGTCTTTTTGCTTATTCGAACCCCGAAAAAAGTAGAAAAGTAATTCAGCACTATTCTAGTACGATTCTGTTTTGCTATCTTTTTGGGGGTTGCTACAAATGCCTAATGCTGCTGGTTTCCATCCCGCCTTGGGCACCGTGGACCGGAAGAAGCTGCTCGGTGGGAACATCCGTCGAGGCTTCCTGGCAGCCAGTGGATTGTTGAGTGGTAATATTATTACCTTCCGGTAGTCAAACGTGGCAATTGGAAATCCCCTATAAATGGAGGTTTCAATGGGAAAATCATCTATAAATGGTGGATTTTCCATTGCCATGTTTGATTACCAGAGGGTAAAGTAATCGTAAGCCACCCATATTTTGACGATTTATAATATCCATCAGAATGGTAATATTCGGGATGGTTTACTATTGCTTTACTAACATTGTATTGTATACATATGACATGTTTGCTTAGTGTCCTTGGTGTGTTTAGAGAGTACAAACAACTATGTTTCGATCTCTCCAAGTTACAGTGGTATTTTTGTTTAGTATGTTTGATATGCTCTACCTTTTTGATTCTTTTCAGGGCTACTATGTTCCATCTTGTTGATTTCTTTTTGGGGTTACTATAAGCAACATCTACATGAGGCCCATCTGGAGTCCAAAGTTCTTGATCGAAGGACAGCTGGGATGGAAATGCCGCCGCTACCCTCTGTCCATAATATAGTAGTCTGCAAACCTATTCACCAAGCTTGCTATGCAACCATTTCAGAGGAATCTTTTGGAAGGCTACTCGAGGAAGCTTGACAATGTAGAGGGACCAGCTGTCGATACACGACAAGGACACTCTCTCACACACAGACACACACCCGCCTGCCGGTGTTTCCACCGCTGACACTCGATGCTTCCTACGGCAAATGGCAGGGGCCGATCAACCTGGCCTGGACAAAATGGTAGGACTGCCAACCGAACCTGGAAAAACCATTGTGCCCAAAACACTGCAGCGGCGGATCCTCCCAAGATCTTCTGGGGACAAACTCCTCCCCGGCCTCATAGTATCTGAAATCAGCTACCAGACTTTAGCTTTAACCCCGCCCAATGATACAAGAGAAAACGCTATGATTAGCATGGCTGGGAGGTGAAACACACCCTAGCTCTCAACTCATCATAGTCTGGTGAACACCAAAATCGTTGGCAAATGGATGTTCGTCGCCCCAAATATGGTATAGCTATAGATTAGATGAACTCCTGTTATATTTACTTTTGTCACATTCTATCCAGTTCAGATCTCAGTATCCATAGATGTGTATGTATATATATATATATACATATTTATATATGTATATGTATATACATATGTGTATATATATATACCATTAAAAATCCCACTAAATCACCATTAACTCACCATTTTCTCCCAACATCGCCACAAAAAATGACCCAAAACCTTCCGGCCAGATCTCCTCAACTCCATCGTAGTAAGCGCCAGGTCCCGGCTCCTGCGCAAATGGGAGGTGACCATTGGGGCAACGTTGACATAGCTACCATCTGGTTATTTAACATAGCCATGGAAAATCCCCTATAAATGGAGGTTTTAATGGGAAAATCATCCAAAATTAGCCATTTTCCATGGCTATGTTACGGAAACCCATGGGATTTTCCTATGAAATCTTGGGGGTGTCCGGTTAAAATTTTCCATTAACCCAATCCAATGAAAAATACCAGAGGGTTGGAAGATGAAGTTTCCACTTAAAATTGGTGATGTTCAGGGTCTATGCTAATTCACCAGAGGGTAATTTGGAGGTTTCCATAATAAGTTGAAAGAGTTTTTGACATAGCTATGACATCAACATTAGTCAATACACTGATTTGGGGGGATTCCACCAAATATGTTCCATTAATTTTGGTGTTTTTGACTAATAAGTTCATATAGGGGTACCCCATGATTTGGTTGTCCAAAATTGTGAATTTCCATACTAATTTGCCCTTTGTTACCCTTTTAGAGATGATTTAGCTTTTGAAAATTGTGAATTCCCATGTTATGTAGATGATTTAGCTGATTTAGCTAATGCGGGTCAATTATGGTTAATGATGATTAATGATGGAAAATGCGGGTTAATAGGGATGTAATGATGATATATAGTTATTTGGGTTGTTTTCCTAAGTCATAGAGGTACCCCAAGTCACCATTGATTGCAATACTAAGTCATGGTCATCCATGACTTGGATGATTTGGGGTGCCACCTATTTTTAGGAAACCCCCATTTAGCTATCGAAAATGGTGAAGTCTACTGTTATGATCGAAAACTCTCCATTTATAAATGATTTAGTCATTTAAAATAGTGAATTTCCATAGTTATGTTATGCAAAACCGGTCGGTGGCTCAAATGACCTTTCAAAAAGAATGAAGGGTTGAAACTTGAAACAAGGAGAAATGCTGGTTGAACAGAAGAAGAACTTGGGTGGAGCAGGAAATGGAGAGGAGCAAAACATGTTGGCATTGAAGAGAAGCCAACAAGAAATGGGCGACTACCGTAGAAATTTACTGCCTGGGACGCCAGAGTCTCCGGGAAAGTCATCTCCCAAAAGTTTTCCGGAGTAGAAAACCGATCTTGACTCGGAAATCGCCTATATACTGTTGGTGAAAATGCCCGTCCAAGTCGAAAATGGTTAATTTTCCATCTGATATTTGATGGTGAACGCGATGAAGTGGGTTGGTTCACCCCACTTTTAACCAGACTAATTCTACTTACCCCGCTGGATGAACTGGGGTGAACTAAACCACTTACACCTCATGAATTTACTTGGATTTGCATTTTGTGGGGGATAAATAACAAATATTCCTAGTAGATTTCCCAGTGGATTTACCAAATATCTCTTCCAAGGACGCCAAAACTCATCACAAAAAGGGCTGGCACCTGGCCCTTTCTGGGATCGCTGATGCCACGTCGTGCCTCCATGCTCCCTGCCACGGGTGGTGTTTTTCGCCACATTTTTCGGACATGGAAAATGGAGTGAAATGGATGGGAACAAACTAAAACTGAGAAATTCATGACTCAAAGTGATTCTTTGGGGTAATTGGTATGAAATACATTTTACCATATATAATGGGAAAATCATGACAACTCTGATATCGTCAAGACTATTTGCCCAGTAAATTTGGGTGGTATAGTAGATACCTATGTTGCATGTATGGTACAGATCTGTAAACCACATGAATCATCATTAAATCATGATGAAATCCCTTTAAATCACCATGAAATCATCATTTTCGTTGGTTTAAAGCACGAAAAACCTCCAGCAACACCTCCCCCGTCCCCCCCCAGCCATTCCCCCGGCGTACCAAAGGCCAAACTGCCGCTGCCGCCCAAAATCGAGGCAGAGGCGTTGCGCCAGCCGCTCTTCTGATCTCGGAGCCGTTGGGGAGTTCTTTTGGGCGGTTGAAGGATGGGATTTTAGTGGGATTCGTATGGATTACTGGGTTTTTAATGGGATTGTGATGGGATCTTAATGGAATATTAATGGGATCTTGATGGGATTTTAATGAGATCTTGATGGGATTTGATCCGTGGTCATTAAAATGTTCATTGGGATGTTCATTGGATCAGGTGGAAAGTTCAGCAGGTTGACTGTTGGGTTCAGGGTATATCATCTATGGTTCATGGGCTTTATAAACCAATTTATACAGTGGGGAACCACCAAGTGATGGGATATTCTTGGAGAATCAAAAGGAAGGATTAGTTTGCTGAGCGGGATACCTTTATGTTGGAGATCAGTAGCAGCCATAGATACTATGGGATACACAAAAAGAGAGATAACTGGAAAATGTAGGATATGATATCTCCAGTGGGATATATACCATTATATACCTGGATGATAGGGAATACAACCGGGATATCACTGCCCAGATAAATGAAGGGGATTTTCAAAACCAGCACAAGTTTTGGCAACCTGGAACTGGAGCCTGGACCATGGGGTTTTGTAGTTGGAATGGGTGCAATCATCCCTGACTTCAACATCCACACTGCTTGAACCACACCGCAACTGGGTGCCCGGGCCGTAGTACGCCCCCGGACCCGGTCGAGCCTCTTTTTTGCTTGGCTCCTGATGGCCCACTCATGTATTGATGGCTTGAAAAGAACAGCGTCGGTGTTAAACCCCACAAATCCACATTGTATGGGAAGTCCATTCATTTCCTGTTGCTAGAAACTGCCAAACATTGAGTAGCCACCAGAGTTCCTCCTTTCAGTGACCAAAACAATGTCAGAAACGGCAAAATTGCTAATGTAGTGAATCTGCCAACAACATACAATCACACAATCAAACAACTTTCATGGAGAAACAAGCCTGGTTTTTTTGGGAGATCACCCCCTCCAAGTTCCGTTCTTGTGCAACACCAATCTGAGTCATCCCTGAGATTGATAGGAAATCGAAGGGTACCCCCTCAGTCAGGTACCCAAAAATATTGGGGCTCTTGTAGCCGCCACTAAGAGTTGGGGCTTAAGAGCCCCTACTCTTTCTTTCTGGGGTACCTTAGACCCTGAATTCTCCATTTCCACAAAGATGTTATGGTATTTATGGTATTTCAATATCCCCAAAGAGGTTACGATAGTTTACGACTGGGTCAAACTGAATCCTCTGTGAAACACCCCACACCGAGTAATTCTCGTCCTGGAAACGTTTGCCCTTGAGCCAGGCGAAGCTCTTGCCCTGTTGGATGATTTGCCAAAGAAAATCAGGGGGTTTTACCATTGTTTTACCATGATTTACCAGCAAAAACCGGTGTGTTTCCAGTTTCGCAACTGAATAACTTACCAGAAGTTTTAGCGATCTTGACCAATGCAAATGGGTATTCAGTAGTATTTACCAACCAAAGGTGTACATGACGAGATGGAAAAGACCCTGCAGAGATTCATAGTTTCCCAGCATAACATCTGCACCAGGATTGAGAAGTTTTGGTCACCTGGCTAGGAGTCACCAAGGAACCCCAAAATTGCTATTCACAACAGGCTCACCATGCTGCCTACATGCCTGGGATGTGAAAGCAGGTGTACCAAGATGATTTGACCCTGTTGGATGGTTAATCTCCATTGTTTGGCGGATAAATCCATTAAAATATGCCGCCAACTGTTTGCTTCCAACCATTTTCACACACTGTTCTGACGGCTAATTCCTCCTTATTGCCAATTTCTTGATGGCTAACTCCCCCTGATGTTCATTGATTTTCCATATCTTTCCATGTTTGATGGTCAATTCTGTGGCTTCCCCCCATGATTTTCGGATGCTGAACCCCCCACCTGACGCTTGTAGTCAGCCAGGCCATAGGCCCCCGGTCCCGGCAGCTTGCTGGCAACCACCGCCGCTTCATCCTGAGACCAATGGGGGGTACAACGGGGAGCACCAGCAAAATGGCTGGGTAAGCCATGTTTAAGGAAAACATGAGTCAACAGAATCCAGACTTTGGGGATAGTTTTTTTGGAGCCCCAATAGATGGATCTGTCTGAGAATAGGCTTAAGTCCGTTGGTTCATCATCGTTTTCCTGTTGAAAATTGCCATAACTTGGGTGTGAAACACCTCATTTCCATGTCCTCCTTGAAGCGTTCGGCGGTGCTGCAGAAGTATTGAAGCTCCGGGTGCAACTCGCGCATGTTGGGCCGCCGGTTGATCCTATTGGGTGACGATTTTTGGCAGCATCCCCACGAGGTTTGCTGGTAAATCCCCGCAGTGAGGCAGAATTCTAAGCTGCTCAGTACCATTTTTGAAGGGGTTTACCACATTTTGTTTCAGAATGTTTCAGATCTCAATTTTCTGCTTCAAAATTGACATTATCGTCGGTAAATCGTTGAGAGAAAGCGAATGTTCTGCTACGTTGGGGAATGGGCCATTCTGCCACTTGAGCAAGTTGGTCTGCTGGAACCCAAACCCAGAGGATCTGGACATCAACTTTGAAGAATGGATATAGCGAGCCTACTACCCAGCTATCCTGCATCCCCCATATTCATGAGAGCCAGCCACCGCTGACAACACCCACGCCTGGGGACGTACTGCCCAGGTCCGGGCATTTCAGCCGCGTACTTGTCCTCTTGCTTCGTGCGCCTCATTTGGGATGCCGGGGTGATCGTTTTGGATGGCTGAACAAAATCCACGATTTAGAGCAGATGTTACCGACAACGGGGAAAATCACCTCGCCATCTTGGTCAGTAAACTGCAGGGTATATGTCTAAAATGTGTCAATCGGCGAAGCAGCTAGTGCTTCAGAACCGAGGTCATACTGCGAAAAATCTTCACCTCCGATTTCGTTGAGGCAACACAACTTTTCACCTTACGCTTCATGGAAAACCGACCCAAGGAAAACAATCTACAAATAGTGGGGTTTCCCATATCCATGTCACTTTACTCGATGGTAATTCCCAGTTGATTCTTGGATTTGCTGAAAACCATCGCTGGCCCTCGTGGCAACTCGTGGCAACTCGTGGCAATCGCCCCTGGTGCTGACCAAGTCACCCTCGTCGAGATTGCGAAGCGAAAGCGGAGTAGATCTTCGGCGGATTTTCGACATTGGCAATGCCCTGGATGGTTGCTGGAGTCATCGCAGAATGGGGTATGGGTGTGTTGAAGACTCATCTGTCCGGGAAAATGATGATGAACCAGCAGATTTTGGGTGCCCCAAAATCTGAGGCAAACCCAGTATGGTCAAAATCAGATGGGAATAAGGTACCCCCAAGTCCAAGGGATGACCATGCTTTTTGGAGTTATGATACAAAATGTCCTAGCTCTCTTCTTGCAACCCACTTCCATACTGATACAGAGGCCCGGGATGCCAGACCTCAACCTGTTCTTGTCGTTAAGCCCAATCTCTGTGTGATGTTTCAAGTTTGGCCAGTCAAACACCCATTTTGGGTGCTTAAACCCCGATAAACCATGAGAAACCAATGTTTTGCTGTTTCAAACCCCGTTTCCGCCATCTTAAACCCAGGTTTTGCTGATAAACGCCCCAATGTTTCATGGTTAAACTCGGTTAAACCCCTACTTGGTGGCTCATCCCACTTAGTACATGGATTAGTTCACTTTATAGCACCACTTTTTGGACAAACTAATTGGTCATTGACTGCATACTGTTTTGAAACTGAGTCTGTCATCTCCCATTGTGGCGGTAAATCGACAAGTCCTTTGCGCCACATGATTGTCCACTCAGAACTTCGTCATTAACTGCCCTCCGGTAATTTGACATTTTTTTTTCCAGCCACGGCACATTTGGTTTGATGATTCATCACAATGGTGATTTTCCAGTTCGCAAACTGTTAGTCAGTACCAGAAGGGATATCTTTATCCCATTCTATTCCAATGATATATCGGAAAAAATAAGTGATGCTGAAGCATATAACCAATGATATTCCCATTTATCCCATTATATCCCCATGGTATACCCATTTGGGTTTGTCTGAAAATATGCTACCTCTAAATCCATGGGTCAAACATCATTCTCCCTATGAAATGGCCTTTTCAAGGTATCATTTTCACCATTTTCAGACAGACCCATTTTTCATCCGAAAAAAATCACCCAGTCATCTCTGGCCCTCGCGGCCTTCGCCACGTAATGCCCAGGCCCCGGCGTCTCGGAGGCCTTCACCACCGGCTCGGCCGGCGGCCTCGGAGGTTGAGTTATCAAAGCCAAAACATGGAGATTTTGCCACCAAAAAATGGTGATTCCATGGGATTTTTGTGGTTGATTCATGATTGTTTTGCTGGTTTAACAGCATCTCAGACTAGAATAGGTATATTTCTTGTAAATCTTAGCTAGCGGAACCACCTTGTAGTGGTTAATGACCCCTATCCACACGGCCTAAATTGCTGGGTGACCTGTCTGGGAGGGGCATCAAACTTCCATGATTGGAAAGTTGGGTGGTGAACACCACTAGAACTATGATAAACAGGATGACAAAAAATTGAAAATTGAATTGCTTTATCATTGGAAATGTGACTTTTCGGGTTTTAAGATGGGATATCAACCAAAGCAGTTCAGGGATAAATCTCTGGAGAAGTTATCATATTGCTCGGCATATAGCCCATTTACTGGGGTAGTAGGAGTTAGATGTCGTTAATCGGGATGGTAATTTTTTGTGGATTCGACATTACATATATTATACACACAACATATGGCCTGCACTACAATACAATGAAAAACGACACGCGTTTATGCAATTTGTTTATAACATGTTGCAAATGGAGATCATATGGTTGGTCAGGAAATGTTGCAGTTGCCCCTAACTTCTGTCCGTTACGCAACGGTGATAATGAGGTGGGTTTGTAGGTGATTTAAGACAACCCAGTACCTAGACGATCTATGGTGGCATCCCTAGCAACAACATCCGACAAGATCCAATATGTCTTGCAAAGAACAGCATAATGATTATCATCTCAGAATTTGCAAGAGGTAAAATCTAACGAAACCCTCCCCAAAATTTTAGAAGGTAACTTCAGCATGGTTTCCACTGTAATGTTGCCTTTCAGTAACCCCAAATAAGATAGCAATTATTCACTATACAGCGATTTCAGGATTGGATTTCGCAATTTTCTGCGTCCTTTTGTTGGGGTCGCTAGAACAATCACCCAACCATCATCTATCCCTGATATCCACATGTTTTGTAGTCGAAACCTGTTTCTGGGTTAAATTCCCAACTACCATAACCAATCAATCAGCTGTTGATGATAAATTGCATACTAAACACAAGAATGAGATTCAATTTTAACCATAATCATAAAGATATCATCAATTACGTTCTTAAGATCTTGTACCCTCTGGCAAACTGACATGGTTATGGAAATGGCTCATCTATAGATGATTTACATTTACCGATTAAAATGGTGATTGTCCATATGTTGGTTTACAAGAGGGTAACCATCATCCTCAAAAATGCCAAAAACTCAAGCACCAATTGTCACCCCCCTTCTCGGCATCCCCGACGGACTGATCTTGCCACCGGTGGCGCTATTGGCCACGGTACGGTACTGGCGGAACCAGAGGTTTACTGGTGGGATTACACATCAAAATTTGGGATTTAAGTGCTTGAAACCAAAAAAAAATGGTGGTATAATGAGGATATAAAGGGGGATAGAGTGGCCAATGGACACTGACATGCGGAAAAGAACATAAATGTGGAGAACGTATGGTTTTGCATTCGGGAAATGACTTACTTTCATGGTGGTTGTTTTCCATATCTACGTAAACGTTTACCAGAGGGTATAGATTTTGTTGATTCATGTAGGCATATAGATCTGTATTTTTTTTGGATTTGGATGCAGATGGTTAAATTTAGACATAGGTTTAGATATGTAGATATAGATTCAGATTTGTATAGATAGATATAGAATTGGCAACCCCGGATTGAGAAGCACTTTTTGGGTACCCCGTGATGTCATCTGCTACCAAGGGGTGATAGGCCCATGATCAACAGCGGCGTTTAGCCAAATCCAGGCTTGACATTCTACCTTGGAACCGAAATGTCAGGAACCTATCATGTACAAGGTCTATCTTTTCAGATCTAAGTGAGGGAATTTGCCCCAAAATATGGTTCTATTATGCCAAAACATCATGTGTCGTTACATCCCATATATCTCCATGGTTAGAATCCTCCGCCTTGTGGGCATCATACTGCCCAGGCCCAGCACTGTCACCGGGTTTGCCTTGAAAAATGGGTGGAATTCAGCAGCGGAAATGGTGATTTGTCCAATCACAATGGTGACTAAGAAAAATGGGTGGATTTCACTTTCAGAATTGCAAAAAACAATGCGGTCGTCTTGCAAATCCGACCAATGGCAACGGTTTCGCCAGTAAACATTGGGATGTAATCAATGAAAAGAATAGAGCGACATCATGTTGAATTAAAATGTAGTGATACAACAAAAAGAAGGACATGTCCGGAATCGAACTACCCACAAACAAGAGGGACGTGCAAGGTTTGGGAATTTGCCGTAGTTTTCAGGATGGCATTGAGCTAATGATTTTTCCTCACTTCAGAATCCAAGTCCCCGCCATACTGCTAAACCCCTACTCCTTATCTGTAAGTTCAAAATGGTTGTTTTGAAACTGGTGTTTGACAAAATCAAATGTATCAACAATGTGTGCCCTTTTCAGGTGATGTCCGACGCAAAAAAGTTGGGTGAATGCAGCTACCGAGCGTGAATTTCACCCTTCAATGACTTGCTGGAACAAAACAAGTCAAAGCCTCCTACGGTATATCCTCTCACATCAAAGAGATTGTGATGGTGCGATGGATTCCCACAGTATGATTCATAAAGTTTTGAATTACAATACAAAACAAAGTACTGCAAACTGCAATCGTCAAATTTCAAGAGTAGTTCACGGCCCACACAACTCTCACTTTCGATTGGGATTGCAGTACCAATTCTTGTCCCTCCAAGTCATCTCCAAAAATATATGTGAAGCAGTAATTTGGTACCCAGACATTCGATTTCCATGTTCATTTTCCGCCGCAAACGCTGTGGAGTCCGTTCTTCTGCGCTGGATGAAATGGGCCAGTCTTCAGATTCTTCAGGCCGGCTATTCAAATTTCACCATCAAAACCTGGGAACCAAGGAAGTCGAAGCCTTTCCCAAACAATTTCATGGCCAATCATTCCGAAAAAATGTGCCCATCACCGCGCCATGGTTCATTCCAGGATCGAAACCAGCGGGTGAATGGAAGCCTGTCTGCCGGCGATTGGAAGTGGAACTTGCAGGTCTTCAGGAAGTTCCACCTGCACGGACATTCAACGGGTTCCCCGAGATACGGAAATGCATGTCACGGTGCGAAAATTGTTGCAACGACATGTTGCATGGAGTCATGCACGCAAACATACTTATGTAGATGTATGTGTACCATGAATGTGTTTTACATCAAGCCAAGTTTTTATACGTGTTTTTACGTTCATTTCTTATTTACATCTTTACATGCATCTAGAACCCGTTTCAAAATTGCACACATAGTAAGCACGCATGTTTGTTAAGAAAACAAACCTCCTCAGCGCGCAACATGCATGTTGAATCTTCACATGTATATATTTTTGTCCGGTTCAAATCAGCTGCCTACATTCTTCGCGTGCGATTTCTCTTTCAACTGAGTGTGTGTGAGTGTGTGTGTGTGTGTGTTCAAGTTTGTGTGTGTGTGTGAGCTCAAGTTTTCTGAAAAATGACAATTAGTTTTAGACCAACCATCCAAATTTCAAGTGAATTTTAAAAGGTTTTCAAACATTTGTTTGGGGGTATTTTTTGGGAAAAAAAATCATCCAGCACTTTTACCTGGATGCTCTGAAGCGTCTCCGGGCTAGGTATTGCAGCCTCGGTGTAACCCAAGCGGATGTGGACCAAATCTGATTCCCAAGGACAGAGGGGCTATGGATTCCAGGGATACTGACTGCAGTAAGGTGGAAGGGGGCACAACCTTCAGGAACCTTAAGAAGCGGTCTTAGCATTTTTTTTCAACCTTCGTTCCCAAAAAAAAAAAACAGGGATACACTGTTGGCCATTTCTTTGGTTTCGGCGTACCAACGAAACTGCATTCTTCAAACGAGTCTGTCTTCCAGACCTGGTACGACTGTTTAATTTTAAATTAAACATCTCTCACAAGTTGAACAGATCATACAATCAAACTGGATAGATGGCTTTAGTCCTGGGCCATTTTTCCTGCTATTAGCAATCCCGTATCCAGCCTCTTCATGTTTCACTGTTTCAATGGGTGTTTTTGCCAGGGTGAGAAGTGCAAGTGTTCAGTTCTGACCTTGGCGTTCCCAAAGTCTCCGATCTTGAGATCGTTGCAGCCTATGCCCAAAAAACAAAATCCCTCTAGGAAACAAAATTCAAGAAATATGTTTGTTTTGATGATTTTACAATGGTTTTGATATGATTTTAAGATATGATTTTGATACGCTGTGAATTTGGGGTCCTGATTTCGATGTGGTTTTGTTATGGTTTGGGGATGGTCTGGGATATGATTTAGATATGGTTTTGGATATGATTTTGATTTGGTTTTGATATCGGTTTTTTCATAGGCTCCCGATGGCTGGCTTGGAAAAAGAAACAGAAACAGCCGTGGGACAGGCATTTGGTCGATTTTTCGAAGGTTTTTGTGGTTTTGATATGATTTTGATATGGTTTTGGTACGACCCCGGGACATTTTTGTCGATTTCTCGAAGGTTTTACGGGTCGGATATGATTTTATGCTTCTGTAAAAGGTCTTGATGTAATTTTGATACGATTTTGGCATGACTCTGATATGATTTTGATCAGGGAAGGAACGTCCTTTTTCAGGGTTCCGGCAGGTTGGCTTAAACACAGGAAAAGAGAAACAGTCCGGGGACAGTGTTTTGGTCGATTTCTGCTTTGTTTTCAAGACGTGATCGAAAAATAAAGCAAAACCACCAAAAAAAATAGAAATCACACGTTTGATAAATTGATGCACATCAAAATCACAATCTTGACCCACATCAAAATCATAACTGAAAACATATCAAAATCATAACAGCAAAACCAGGACACAAACAAATCATAACAGCAAGTCACATCAGTATCAAATAGAAATCATAAAACTTGTTTTTTGGAAACATCCATCCTAGAGACCCAGTCTGGGCCAACCTGGCTTTCTAGAAAATAACATCGCCAAAAAAAGTTTTCTTGTTTTCTTAGGGTGCCTCCGAAATCTACTCACCAAAGCATATGTGCACATGAACAATGGACTCGGTTTCTCTCATGATTTGTTTCATCTGTATGCGTTTTTTCCAAAACTGCATGTCATGGAGTGAAAATGGCAGCAATGATCTTTGCCAGCCCCATGGTGTCTTTGAAGTCATTATTGAATCTGCGGCGTTCACTGCAAAAAAATCGACAGCTTTCGTCACGTAAAAGTCCAAAAGCTCCTGCAGCTGCAAAAAACGACGGGAACACAGTGCTAAATTTGGAAAGCCACAGAAACTCTATGGAAAAGCATTTCCAAATTGCAATTTTAACTTTAGGATACATGCGCAATCTCCCAAAGTGCCCTGGAGCAGGGTTACCAGAATCAAAACTGCCAGCACTACACGCCTCTAGCTGTTTGGGGGCTGTCTCCTAGCTTCCGGCTGTACAACCTTCAAAAAAATAAATCCAAAAGCGCGTTGGTCAAATCACCAGCGGTGGATCTACTTCAGAACCTTGGACTCAAACGGCCCACTGCAAACTCCTATTGTCTTCCCTCCCTGAACGCTGACGCACGAAGGTTGGCACCAAGGTTGGAACAATTTCTGCCGAACGGGAAGTAGCCAACCACCACTAGCATTGCTTCATTAGTTGTCCACACACCCTGCACTTTTTATCTACTACAAACAAGTCTGAAGTTGTATGAAATACGTGGGGCGGTATACAAATATAAGAATAAACGTGGCGGACAAATACAAGTTAGCGCAGCAAGCAATTTTTTTCAACTCTCAAATCCCGGCTGGCAATTGCATTGCAATGAACACGGTCGCAGCCAGATCATCTAGGACCCCCCAACGAAGTCGTAGAGGCAAATGCCCACACTCCACAGATTTGTCACCGTCGTATAGTGACCCTGACAAATGCAAACGTGCCATCAACTTCATGGCAAAGAAGCTCTGGCGTCCTGAATATTCCGAAAGGGAAAAACACACATATGACTTTTGGGATTCAAAAAGGTTACATGATCTTCACACCGCATGGATCTCATATACCTCGCCTTGGGATGGATCATCTCAAGGGCCATGTACAGAAGAGTTCCCTGCGCATGTCCGATGTGGTTGGCTGAGTAACATACACTCGAAGAAACTTTGGGGAACCTTGTCCAACGCATCTGGACACGGGTCAAGATGGCCAAACCTGGGTTTGGGCATCTCTTTGATACGATTGGAACAACGCATAGTAATGCATCATAGAGCTCTTCCGTCAGCACATTTCTGACTTGCAAGCCTAACGCCTAACACATCTAATGCATACCTGCCAGCCCGTCAAGCAACGTCAGCTTCGCAAATTCTGCGTTGCCACACCTTCGGCGGACCATTCTGTGGGCTGGTGATGTGCTGGGAAGTTCCAAAGCCGATGATCTTGAGATCCCCCTGCGCACAAATGAGATTCCCAAGTTGCTATCTACGAATACTTGGCAGTGCAAAAATCCAAAACGAGCTGTCCTCATTCTTTGACTGCCTGCTTGTCTCCATCAGTCTCTCCATCAGTCTCGCCATCTCTCTCTCTCCATCTCTCTCTCTCTCTCCCTCTCTCTCCATCTCTCTCTCCATCTCTCTCTCCATCTCTCTCTCTCTCTCTCCATATCTCTTTCTCTCTCTCCCTCCCTCCTTCGCTCGCTCGCTCGCACTCTCTCTCTCTCTCTCCCTCTCCCTCCCTCCCTCGCTAGCTCGCTCACTCACTCGCTCGCATGCACTCTCTCTCTCTCTCTCTCCCTCCCCCTCTCTCTCTCTCTCCCTCTCTCTCTCTCTCTCTCTCTCTTTTCTCTTTGAGTATCAGGTATTGCATACGTGGATCTCAAGAAGAAAATTGCTCGTCATTCCGAACCTTTCTTGGTGGCTGCGGCTAAAGCTTGTGGCGAAACTCTGAGACCACGACTTCTTGAGTGGAGGAACTCCAGCGCAAGGACGATGGCTCCAGTGTAGAACTGCGCCTTTCACGTGGAAAAAATCACGTGCCATTAGCACCAGACAAGTGAGCTAGTTTGAATCCATGCTAAAATGCTCAACCAATTTGAGTTGCCATTCCTGAAATGATCTGTACAAGTGGATATAGTACAAATCATAACGCTGGCATACAAACTACTTGCCCCAATTTGGAGCCATCAGCAAATGACCAACCACCATCTGAGGTTCAAAAATTACCATCATGTAGGGGCTAAGCAAAGCACGATCCGATGTTTTAGACATCGTTTGTTCCATTTAAAATTGTTCGTTGCAGGCATACTAACCTAACTCCAACTCTACCAGAAAATAGCTGGTATAACAGTAAAACATCCCATACTGCACTAATCAACGAACCAAGCAATATCAACGGAAACCAACATGATAACCAATATGCTGGGGTTAGCCATCATGTACCGTTATCAACCCGCATGATCAGTATTCTTATAACCAACTATAGTATCACCGAGAGCCAGAACAATCTGGACTGCTGAAATATGATGCCAAAGTTGTGGGTTGTGATTGAGACCTGATCAATTAATAAATATGATATTATATATATATATATATATCTATCCATAAATTGTATATATATTAGAAATTATTTATTCCTATATAAAATAGAAAAAATGTAGTATCTATATTTTATATATATATTGTTAACATGTAAATATTAAATATATATATATATATAAAAAAAAAATATATGTTCATTTATGGAAAATTCAATGAATATCTTAAATCCAAAAGGATTTTAAAAGACATCTATCTATACATATTACGCAGAAAACTCCACTGAAGACATTTACTGCAACAACGACGACGACGACGAAGAAGAAGAAGAAGAAGGAGAGGAAAAAGAAAACGAAGACGACGGCGGCGACGACGACAAGATCGATTAATAGCTAGATGTGCATCAACCACTTACGAACAATATGTAACCACAAATGGGCCTGCTCGCGTGTCAGACGCCCCAGGGTGCGCAAGGCATCCACCAGCCCGCCACCACTCACCAGTTCCATAAATTTGACCATCTTGACCTGTGTCCAGATACATTGGATAAGATTCTCCACAGTTTCTTCGAGTGTATGTTGATCGGCCAACCAAGCTTTGCAAATTCTGCGTTGCCACACCTTCGGCGGACCATTCTGTGGGCTGGTGATGTGCTGGGAAGTTCCAAAGTCGATGATCTTGAGATAGCCCTGCGCACAGACGAGGTTCATTCCCAAGTTGCTATCTACGAATGCTGGGCAGTGCAAAGTCCAAAAAAAGCTCTCGTCAGTCTTTGACTGCCTGCTGGTCAATCAGACAGTTCTCACTCTTGAGATCCTGGTATGCGATACCTGACATCCAGAGGGTAAGTAAGTCACGGTACAGGTTCCCGCCATGCTTGGGTTGTGGAAACTCCACAGAGAGTTGGAGATGGAGAGAGAGAGAAAGAGAGAGAGAGAGAGAGAGAGAGAGAGAGCGAGAGACAGATAGAGGGGGAGGGAGGGAGAGAGAGAGAGAGAGGGAGTGAGACTGATGGCTAGGCAGAGAAGCATTGCTTGTCATTCCGAACCAATTTTGATGGCTATTGTTTTTGGTGAAACTCTGAGACCACGACTTCTTGAGTGGAGGAACTCCAGCGCAAGGACGATGGCTCCAGTGTAGAACTGCGCCTTGCACGTGGAAAAATCACGTGTCATTAGCACCAGACAAGTGAGCTAGTTTGAATCCATGCTGAAATGCTCAACCAATTTGAGTTGCCATTCCTGACATGATATGTACAAGGGGATATATTACTAGACGACAGTGTGGCCCGAAAGGAAAGCAGGAGGGAGTAGACAAAAAGAGTTGGGAAGAAGAAGATAACAAGAAAGCGGTAGATGAATGATGATGAATGAATGACAATGAATGATATGATGATTGATGTTGGTGAATTCACGGTGAATGACAGCTCTTGCGTGATGTGTGACAGCTGATTGTTTCGCACGACTTGCGGTCACAACCAGCGTGGGTAGTCAAGTGGCAGGTGGGACACGAGACAAAGTTGCATGCTGTTAGTCTGCACATGCATGATACTGTGCCACGTGCTCAATGCGTTCTGACATGAAGCAACAAAAAGGAAGAAGACCCGTGCAAATAAAACTACAATTCTGACAATGTGAACCTGTTCAAGCACTACGTGGCTTGAGCCGACAACGGAAATTCAACTGTTTGTCGCCATGATTTTGACGCAAATACNGACAATGTGAACCTGTTCAAGCACTACGTGGCTTGAGCCGACAACGGAAATTCAACTGTTTGTCGCCATGATTTTGACGCAAATACCCTGTTTGAGTCCCTGATTTTTTTTCAGAAAATCAAGGACTCAAAAATGACCGCCTTTGAGTCCCTGATCTTTTTAAAAAAATCAAGGACTCAAAAATGACCGTTTTCATCCGATTCCTGATGTGAAATACAGTTTGCCATGTTTTGATCCTGCAAAAAGATTCGGTAACACTTGAACATCTGATGCCAGCCTTGTCAATCTCTTGAACGTTCTTGCAGCACATAGAAAGCGTTTACACGAAGACGCATTTACACTGGATCTTTTACACACAAGNCTTGCAGCACATAGAAAGCGTTTACACGAAGACGCATTTACACTGGATCTTTTACACACAAGCGCGTTTACACACAGACACGTTTACACAGAGAACTCTATTCACACAAAAAAGCTTTACACACAGAAGCTTTTGCACAGAAAAGCGTTTACACCAAGACGCGGTGACACACAGGAGCTTTCACACAGAAGAGCGTTTACACAGAGAAACTTTGACACACAGACGCGTTTACACAGAGGAGCTTTTACACAGAAGAGCTTTTACACACAGACGCGTTTACACAGAGAACTCTTTCACACAGCAGCTTTTATACAGAAGAGCTTTACACACAGACGCGTTTACACACAGGAGCTTTCACACAGAAGAGCTTTTACACACAGAGGCGTTTACACACAGGAGCTTTTACACAGAAGAGCGTTTACACCAAGACATGTCTACATGCAGGAGCTTTCACACAGAAGAGCTTTCACACACAAGGAACTTTTACACAGAAAGGCGTTTACACACACAGGAGCTTTTACACAGAAGAGCGTTTACACACAGGAGCTTTTACACAGAAGAGCGTTTACACCAAGACATGTCTACATGCAGGAGCTTTCACACAGAAGAGCTTTTACACACAAGGAACTTTTACACAGGAAGGCGTTTACACACAGGGGCTTTTACACAGAAGAGCGTTTACACACAGGAGCTTTTACGCAGAAGAGCGTTTACACCAAGACATGTCTACGCGCAGGAGCTTTCACACAGAAGAGCTTTTACACACAGGAGCTTTTACACAGAAAGGCGTTTACACACAGGGGCTTATACACAGAAGAGCGTTTACACAAAGACGTGTCTACACGCAGGAGCTTTCACACAGAAGAGCTTTTACACACAGGAGCTTTTTCACAGAAGAGCGTTTACACCAAGACACGTTTACACACAGGAGCTTTTACACAGAAAAGCGTTTACACACAGACACGTGTACACACAAGAGGTTTTAGACAGAAGAGCGTTTACACACAGACGTCTGTACACACAGAAGCTTTCACACAGAAGAGCGTTGACACACATGAACTTTTACACAGAAAAGCGTGTACACACAGGAGCTTTTACACAGAAGAGCGTTTACACACAAGAGCTTTCACACAGAAAAGCGTTTACACCAAGACACGNTACACACAGGAGCTTTTACACAGAAGAGCGTTTACACACAAGAGCTTTCACACAGAAAAGCGTTTACACCAAGACACGTTTACACACAGGAGCTTTTACGCAAAAGAGCGTTTACACACAGATGTCTTTACACACAAAAGCTTTCACACAGAGGGCGTTTACACACAGGGAACTTTTACACAGAAAGGCGTTTACACACCGGAGCTTTTACACAAAAGAGCGTTTACACCAGGACACGTTTACACACAGGAGCTTTTACACAGAAAAGCGTTTACACAAGGGAGCGTTTACACACAGAAAAGCGTTTACACACAAGAGCTTTAACACAGAAGAGCTTTTACACACAGACGCGTTTACACACAGAAGCTTTTACACAGAAGGGCGTGTCGTGTACACACATACACATTTATACAGAGAACTCTTTCACACAGAAGCTTTTACACAGAAGAGCTTTCACACACAGACGCCTTTACAGACGGAGGCTTTCACACAGAAAAGCTTTTACACACAGAGGCGTTTACACACAGGAGCTTTTACACAGAAGAGCGTTTACACCAAGACACGTTTACACACAGGAGCTTTTACACAGAAAAGCGTTTACACCAAGACATTTGTACACACAAGAGGTTTTACACAGGAAAGCATTTACACACAGACATCTTTACACAGAGGAGCTTTCACACAGAAGAGCGTTTACACACAGGAACTTTTACACAGAAAAGCGTGTACACACAAAAGCTTTTACACAGAAGAGCGTTGACACGCAGAAGCTTTGACACAGACACATCCAAATCGCAATTTTACCTCAGTTTTTACAATGCGACCCTCATTTCGNGCGTTGACACGCAGAAGCTTTGACACAGACACATCCAAATCGCAATTTTACCTCAGTTTTTACAATGCGACCCTCATTTCGTGCGAAAGGGTGCGCAAAAGTCGCCGGCAACGATTTCAAAATCGCAATTTTACCACAGTTTTTGCACATCGACCCTCATTTCGTGCGAAAGAGTTGCGCGGGGTCAGTGAAAATCGCAATTTTACCGCAGTTTTTGCACATCGACCCCCACGTCAGTGAAAATCGCAATTATACCGCAGTTTTTGCACATCGACCCTCATTTCGTGCGAAAGGGTTGCGCGGGGTCAGTGAAAATCGCAAATTTACCGCAGTTTTTGCACATCGACCCTCATTTCGTGCGAAAGGGTTGCGCGGGGTCAGTGAAAATCGCAATTTTACCGCAGTTTTGTTGCGCCGGGTCAGTGAAAATCGCAATTTTACCGCAGTTTTTGCACATCGACCTTCATTTCGTGCGAAAGGGTTGCGTTTTGCAACCCTGCATTTGACTGCCCCGCCGCCTAAAGAGAGATTTAGAAGAACTTGAGAAGTAGGAGTTTTTGGTAGGAGCTTTAACTCCTGAGAACTAACTCCTGCGAACTTACTCCTGAGTAGTAACTCCTGANAACTCCTGAGTATATAACTCCTGAGTAAAAACTCCTGAGTAATTTACTCCTGAGTAAAAACTCCTGAGTAATTTACTCCTGAGTAAGAACTCCTGAGTAGTAATGACTCCTGACTAAGAACTCTTGAGTAGGTGACGTTAATGTTGATCACATGATGTGTCTTAAATGTACATGATGATTGATGTAAGTAGGAGATGTTATGTTAATGATGAGGTAGATGATGTAGATGATGTAAATGATGTANTGATCACATGATGTGTCTTAAATGTACATGATGATTGATGTAAGTAGGAGATGTTATGTTAATGATGAGGTAGATGATGTAGATGATGTAAATGATGTAGATAATGTAGATGATATAGATGCTGTACATGATGTAGATGATGTAAGTGGTGTAGATGATTTAAATGATGTAGATGATGTAGATGTTTTGTATGAGATACATGTGAAGAGGATGTAAGAAAGAGATGTTATGTAGATGAAGTTGGTAGTTGTTCTTTGGGAAAAACCCTTCGCAGGAGCTTTCGGGAAAAAGAAAACCATGGCCTCAAGATGGCAGGAGGGTGTTTCTAGATGTCTTTACATAGGTTTGTGTGAAAAAGGTGCATACCCCCAAATGGTCACTTTAGGTGAAAAATTATGATTAACCAGTACATTCAGGGGTACCTATGGGTACCTTATTTTCAGACAACCCCATAAATGGCATCATGTCTTTACTAGTTAGCCATGAAGATGTCATTCAACTTTCAAGATTTTCAAGTAAGTCTAGATTAGTTTGGCCGTCCAATAGCGTCCAACTTTTTGAGTATATGGATGTATATGGGTATATGTGAAAATTGGGGTACCTCAAAATCCAGCAGCTTACTATCATGTTCCCCATGAAAATGGTGAGAATTGGGGGCTACGCCAGTTTCAGACACGCCCAAATAGTTGGCAATTCAACAAATTATCCAACACTTGAATGGTTGGCTCAGCAGCGTCTGTGTGGAACAGGATCAGCTAATGTGCTCTTTGCATGTCGAATCTCCTGCCCACCGGCCATAGTAGAATCTTGAAGTTTTTCGAAGACCTGCACAAGCAAAATGCCCAGGCAGGCTGGAGGATACAGTTCAGCAACAACCACATCTTTGACCAGTGACCAACTGAATTCATCTCAAGCTGGTTAAAGATATGTTGCCAAAAAGACCTTTGAACGCCTGCATTCTCTCAGGATATGCAACATCTGTCTCAGTTGCATCAATTTCTGTGATGCAATGTGGCAATCAATGCAAATCCACCTTGTGTCTGCCAAAGACATCCAACTCTTTCAGATATTTTCGCAGCATGTCCTGCGGAATCTGAGCACTATATTTGTATTCACCTCATCTTGGATCATTTTGCAGGCAAAATGTGAATCATAATCATAATTGAATGTCATATAGGAGCATTTGGGATGGAATTTCCAATCCTGAATTGTGGTTAGTTATTTGTCGAACATGGATGCTCTACAAGCAGCCTGTGTCTAAACCGCTTGAGCTTGGTGTTTGTGTTATGAACATGCAACTACTGGCACGACCGTTGAAATTCATGTCAATACAGTGAATGATTACGAGAACCAGTGCTTCTCAGCTGCTCCTCCGATAACAGTGGAGCCGCTTTGGCACCTTACAATCCTTAGCCAGCTGTATGTTTGCCGCGTCGGCAAATGATAGGTGCGACTTCGCATCCCATCTTTCAAAGGGTTCAAAGGGAAGATGACAAACAAGACACAATGACAGGTCGTGAAAAGAACAAACCACCAAAGACTCTCAAATCGTTCATGTTTCCTGCGACACTTTGCACACAAAATCCAAGTCCACAGCTCTTGCATGTGCGTGTTTATGTATACATTGGTAGTATGTGCATACATGTGTATGACACGTAGCTATGCACTCAAATGCAACCAATATATGGGTCTCTTTGAGGCCTCGGGTTGCGAGCGTAAAGCTTCTAAATCCTGGTGCAGAACGGATTAACCAATCAACACGGGCAATTTTCATGGCGGGTTTCACACCAGGGATAAAATCATAGAACAACCATTACCTTTGAAAATAACTGTGGTCAAACATGAAAAATGGTGATGGTCGAATTGTCTCAAAACCAGGGAATTGCCACCAATACATAGCAACTGAGAAAATAAAGTTGTGAACCTTCTTTTCAGACAAAACCAGTATTGACAACATAGTCAGTGATGCACAACGTCAAAGCTCGGCCAACTTATCTGCTTCTTCTCTGCTGCTGCAACGCAGTGAAAACTGTTGCTGTGCTAATAGCAAGAAAGGTTATGAGTTATAGAGCGTTGTGGCAAATCCAGGCCCGCACGATCATGCAGGTCATTCTGAAATACACTTGATCCAGAAATCATCAAAATGAAAAATACCATCGAATATTATTATGGTGCCTTGCAATAGAATAATCCAATGGCTCAGTGTAACCACTGGATGGAATAGAAGACATGTCCTTCTTCAAATACTCGTTCTCTCTTCGCAAATCCGCCAATCGGTC
>BGPT01000669.1:202522-238738 GCA_003297045.1 Symbiodinium sp. clade C Y103
CAATAACCGCCAATGGTTCACAAATTCCAAAATTCAGCGTGGCGATGCCAGGTTTAGACGACAGCATCGCAATGCCCCAAAGACCTATATACCTGAAAACTTGAGGCGGGATTCGAACCCATGACTATTTGCTTCCGAGGCTGCTCCAATCTGGCCCGGGAGTCTAGGGGGGGGGGAGGCGGGGAGGGGGGGGGTTCGTGTGAAAGATCACTGTCTCGGCCTCAGGCCTGCCCTTCCCCTTGCTGAAGCAAGAATAGACTCAAGCTAGCTACCGCTAGCTTTCGTGATCACAAAAATATGGTTATTCCGATTCCCAACTCATGGGTGGTGATAATCCCCAATTTCGGTGTTTTGATGTGTTTTGACATTGCTCAAGTACATGTCATGTGAGTCACGAGCGTCACACATCCATCTGCTCTGAAGGATGCTCCTGCTGCTGACGTTTGAATTCCTCAGGTTTCCTGTAGTTTTTCCCACCAATGCTGGGACAACAAGAACCTCAAAGCTGAAGACGCAAATCGTCTTCCACAAACGATTTGTTTTGTTGCTGGCGAAGTTTATCAGGTGCCAAGGCTTCTGATGTCATGTGGAAACACGACCATGATGAGTCAAAGCTGCAGCTGGCTCCTTGTGCTTCTGGACCCTTTCTTCTTGTTTGGCACATTCCTAAAACACATATGATAAAATTGATACCAGTATATAGTACCACAGAAATCATCTTTGAAATTCCCCAAATTGGACATGTAATGCCCATGCCATTTTTCATCATTTTCTCAAAGCCCAGGGGCCCATCACTCTCCATGGTCTCGTGGTCGAATAATTTCGGGCCCAACAATTCCGAGTACGATGTGGAATTGGTGCAGAGAAACTATGGTTTGTATTGGTGTGTGGTCATTTATGGTATTTCAAACCAACTTAGCTATCGTTTGGGGGCTCCACATCCCACCAAAATCACCAAAACTCGAAGACCGTCGTGGTAGGTTGCGGACCGGCCTCCTCTTTTTGTCGCGCTAGGAATGTATCTTTTGCTGCCTCGAGACCAGTTGTACCAAGGTCTGCTTTTGGTTAAAGGGATGAAGCCAACACCATGCGTCCATGCTTGGAGCTGAATCTTAACCAGGTCGAACTCCTTTCCACCCNTGAAGCCAACACCATGCGTCCATGCTTGGAGCTGAATCTTAACCAGGTCGAACTCCTTTCCACCCATGAATCATCAAGTTCAACATATGGGTGCCTCTGTAAAATGGCCTGTACCCCAAAACGTCGTTTCTATGGGGGAAAATAATGATAAACCACTGGAGTAAGGGGGTCGTTTCCCCTCAAAATCTTGAGACACACCCATCTGTTAAGAATCATTTCTGCACTGCCAACAGCACCACAACATGGTCATTGGCACCACCAGCGAACGACAACCGCAACCTCCAAACGCTGCAGTTCTTCCCGTTGGCGTTGGATCTCCTTCCGTTGCGCCTCCGCCTGGGGCGGGGCCACACCATGATGAGGTTGCAAGAATCTGCCAGTTGTAAATGATATCCTCCAGTAGTGGAAACATGATGGGACTATAATGAGACTATAATGAGACTATAGCGGATGAACAATGACTGATCATTAATAACAATGGGATCGATGGAATACGTAATGGGATATTGAATGCGTTGCCCTCCAGTAATTAGCTACATGGCTGGGAAATCTCCGAACTGCATGGGCATTCAAATGGGAAAATCATCTATGAATGGTGGTTTTTCCAGCAAGCCATGTTTCTGGTGTTTTAAAAGCAAAAAACAACTAGTGGTGGAACATGCTGAGAGGTATTTGCCGAGTTGGCTGGAGCACGAGATCGCAAAACTTGGTATATGATGGTATATGGTTTATGGTCATCCATCCCACAATGGGAATTCTTATAATGGGCACATAAATCCCTATATTAATGGATTGAACGAATCAACGAAGCAGAAGTGGATACCTCGAAGGAACCTCAACCAGAGGAGGCGTGGCAGAGCCCTTCACAATCTTGTAAGTCAAGGTCAAGAACCCATTTTCCTGATCAACACGCAGCTTATGCCGAAAATTCTGGTATCGAGCTTTAGCTTCTTGGCTGCATAGCATCTTCGCATGCATCTCAGTGCTATCCACAAAGAAATCACGTGACATGTGATCTGGGATGGAAAGTGGCACATAAGGCACATCATCGAAAGACAAGAGCCAAGCAGACCACCGACTAAGCCACGCGCATGCCAAATGACATACCACTCACGCTTCAACTGTTTCAACATAGAACGAACGCGATTTGAAAGGGGTCATGAACGGCCGCAAAAGCTTTGAGGGATCTCCTGAAGGACTTCAAGCGGCGAACTTATTTGACAACCTGTTTGGATTTCGAAGAAAAGATTTCAAATTCCGGATTAAAGGACCCCGTGGGGTCGTTCTTGACAGAGCCATTGAGGTGTCTCTTTTGCAGTTTCTGTGAATCACATCTACCACGGCATCGGGGTGGTAGCTGTGTCCATGGGTTTCTAAGCGGGTCAGCATCATGGGCATGAGCGATTGCTAAACTGACAGCATTCTCAACAGACCTAGACCAAGAAAGAAGCGCTGCTTCTGTGGTCAAGTCGTCATCAATACCATCCGTCGAATGAACATGCTTTGCAAAGTGATCAACATAACACTGTTCAATCAACTCGCTTGGGGGAGCAAAAGCTGCCCACGAACATGGAGTGAACCACCGCTTAACATGTTGAACCTCAGACATGAAGTCCAACTCGACAAAAAGGGGGACATGCACATCCATTTGATGTTTCGTATCAACCCACATGCGTCCAAGATAAGGGACAATCGCAGGATGGAAAATGGCAGTGTCGTTTCGGGTAATCCCAAACAAGTAGCTGGCAGATCAATACCACGAACATTCTTATAGTACGAAAAGGCTTCAACAGCTCCAACTTCCCGGAACAAGGAAAAGGTAAACCAGTGGGAGGATCACTGAAATCACCAGGAATGATAAAAGGCATATCAAGTCAAAGATGGAAGCCAGGGGAACATCATTCATGCGCCCGCCTTTTCCATCAAAAAGGCCCTACAAAGAATGAAAAATCAAGGAAAGAAATCATTGCTCTCATATGCTCTTATCATATCCCCTGCAACCCTGTTGCCTCTGCAGCCACGCGTGCTGCCTCCCGGTCAGCTTCCAGCTTCTGCTCCTCGCGCTGTCAAGAGCAATTGACATGTATTAACATACGACACCAATTGACTGTCTTTCCAATTGCTTGGGCTTGGATATGTGTTAAATTCACAGCCAACAAAACATACCCGGAATCCATTCAAAAGGCCCACCTCAACTGCAGCAAGCTTGTCTTTGAGCTGCTGCACCTCAGAAGAAATACGACCCTTTGCACTATCCATGCGTACCTCTCAACCAGTCCATTCTAAATGGTCTCTCCTGAATGTCTCTTCTGCTGAAAGCAATCTGAATTCTGAAAACTCAAGCAGCACAACATATCCCAACCTGCCTGTGCTGCTTCTGCCTTCAAGGCTGCAGCGCTCTGCGCCTCTCCACAGGCAGAACATTGAAGCCAGAAGACTCCAATGCATCTCAAATGCAGTCGCAATAACAACTGTGACAAGCTGGAAAGCCGGAAGTCAATTTCAAGAAAAATAAAGCGACAAGTACATGACTTCCACCTCTACTTTGCCCTTACATACCCTTACCAAACTGTTGGAATCCACTGGCCTGAACCTGTTCTTCCTCCACTTGCTTGGTCAGGCCACTTTCAGGTTCGACCGCCTCTGCTCCACAGCAAACTGACTTTCACCTAACGAAGTATACATTGCTTCTGCCTGCTACTTCATGTGGAGTGCTTCCATACATGGACATGTAGGGAACAGTGACGCATTGCACAAGCACAAGAAGCAAAGATTTCTCTAAAGTTTTTCCTAAAACAAAGCAGCCCATCAGCACCGTGTTTTGAAGTGACACTGGAAAAACCTGAGAAGGCTTCGCTGCTTTGCACCATATCCTCAAACATATTCAATGCACTTGTATACTGGCTGCACCTGTGATGAGTGACGACGGCTTTACTTGTGCGCGTATGTATTGAGAAATGTGTGTGTGTGTGTACACCACGTGTCTCAGCTTTCCAACGTCCACATAGAATACCTGTTCTTCCTCCACTTGCTTGGTCAGGCCACTTTCAGGTTCGACTGCCTCTGCTTCTACTCTTGCACATTTAGTCATCGTTTGACTCCGTGCATGGCATGCTGTCTGCGGTCTGCACTTTGAAAGGCATGGATCACTGTCCTTTGACGTCTTTGAAAAACAAAACACGTCCTTGCATCTGGTGTAGTCAAAAAATGTTCAAGCAAGACATGCAATTAAAATCTATGAATTATAGGAAATCTACGGTTATCCTTGAAATCCAGGAGATTGGGGGTTGGAAGGCAGTTCTTCCTAGAAGTTGGCAGCTGGATTCAGGAACTGCAAGTTGAATCTGCCCCCGAAACTCAGCTTCCGTGGATTGTGAGGATATGTTCCATTTTTGTGGAGCAGCCTGACGAGTCCTTCCGGCCCTACTACAGTACGGGGCACCCAGTCATGCCAGTGCTCGTGGTCATCTTTCAGGCAAGTATGAGGGGAAATGTGCAAAAAGAAATGAATCGGCGTGGAAAAGTTGAGCAAATGAGCGATGAGGCAGCCATGTGCGAGTTTGATTTTCTTTGGTGTCAAGGTCTTTGAAGCTAGCAAAGCGTGTCATTTCTTCCTGCACTCCACAGCAAACTGACTTTCACCTGACCTAACGAAGTATACATTGCTTCTGCCTGCTACTTCATGTGGAGTGCTCCCATACGTTTGGAGCCTCCATCCAGGAATCCGCTTTCGGGGGTGCACTTGGGACACTATGGGGAATCCATGATTGAAAATTAAAACCATGGTTATATCAGGCTGATCATATAGTTTCAAAACATATACTTTAATCAATTATGTGTATATATATATATATAGTCTATAATTATGGTGTATGTGTGTGTGTGATTGTGTGCGTGTGTAACTGTAACCCCAAGTTGGGGTATATACTGTAATCTGTAATTGTTGATATACGGCTGCTATGGCCGTGTACCCTCCGAAGTGGAACCGTACCCTGCAGTACAAGCCAGATATTGTCAGAACGTGGGATCAAGTCACAAATTGAAGTATCTTCAGTGGGAAGTGTAGCAACCAAAACAGCCTGTGGGCTGTGGGGTGTGGGCATTTTTCTTGGGGGGGCCACGTCGTCCCCAAAAAAAGAAACGCTATCCAAAATGGTGGCAAAGTGGTCCCAAACTTGCGGAAATACTATAGGTATCCTTGAACTTAGAATAACCACACGTCCCAACAACAATCGTCAAACCCACAAATCCATACAAAAATTGAAGTACAAATATCAAAATACAAAAAATGCAAAATCCATCAACATCACAGATTCAAGCTCCATGTCACCCTTGCATCAAAAAGCTTGGTGTGTGGGGGAGGATTGCCTCAAAATCAAAACAATTCCCAGGTTAGATGCATGTTTTTTACCCCCAGATTTTTTTCCGGGGAGGACACTATTTCCTGCCTCCACGAGGTTTCGATGGATGTCCTCCCCGGCCGAGACCCGGGGTTTGTAGGGCCACAAAGGATATGCAGAATCAATTGTGGGCAAACGTAGGGGTTGCAGCGAATATGTTTAAGACATACAACAGTTCAACCCCCAGGTGCAGTACGCGCTCAACTATTTTGCTACACACCATCATTGTTTGGATCCAGCAAAGTGGTAAACCTAAGTGTAAACCATCCCCCAATTTTAGGGATAAACCATCCGCAACCTAATTTATGGTTTTAAAATTCTTTCAACCTAAACAATGAGCTTGTGACAAACGTCTAATCTATGCGGTATGAACCATCCCCAATTATTCGGTTTCTTGGGTTGCCGCATCAAATTCACACTAGGCCTCATCCTTGAAGGCAAACTGCCTTTCCAGCTCATCCTGCAGCAAACGTTGCACGTTTACGCGGGCTTTGTAGCGCCACAAGGCGTCAATGAAAAACTGACGATGCTACAAAGAGTACGAAAGGATAGTTCTATAATAAATAATGTCTGAAACTCAACTGAATATATATATATATATGTAAATATATCATAGTATAAGAGGATCAGAATTTGAGAGCAATATCTATCTATCGGCATTCACAACACAATATTCGGACTCACTCCAACAAGTGACCTTAGTGGATAGGTGTTTAACTATGGCACCTATGCGGAAAACCCGTGAGTTCGCAGGAAAACATGATCTACACCGGGTAGATGTTCCATATTCATATCATTCTATGTCTTGGTTTTCTGGAGGGTGACTGATCTATGAATTCTATAACGCTTAAATGGATCTCTGGCGGTGAAATGGAAGTCTATTGCCAATGATGTGAATTTATGCAGCACAAAAAAAGAAGTAATTGGTATACCACTTTGCATGACAAATCCCTAGTTCATGTTCTGAACGCAAACAAAAAACAGTTCAAGCCTTTTGCAGTACCCGTTTGAACATGTTTGAACTCAATTATTTGGCACATACCATCGTTGTTTGCATCAACATAATTGTATTCTACCAAAATTGGATGGTCTAAACCCTCAGTAATCAGCAGGTTTCTTGGCTTTGCCACCTGAAATTACCCTCTGGTAATCAAACGCGGCTTGCCGGAAAATCCACTATGTACTTCGATGATTTCCCCAGCGAACTAAACCTCCAGCTAGCCATTTTGGATTACCGGAGGGTAACAGTCACAGCCACCATTTCTAGATCCTTTAAGTCGTCGTTGTCAGAAATGTCAAAGACCTCAATCATGCCCAAAGGACCGGTGAAAAAATTGTAGGGGATGGCAATCCTACAACGAAACCTGGGTGGAAAAGAAACATACAAATTGAGTCAAACCCGCCCCTAAAGAAACAGAACAGGCCACCAGGGGAGTGCGCAAATTGCGGCATTTCCTGTACAAAATGGCACAGCAACGGCACATCTGCAATGGCTACCTAAGCAAAAAAAAACAAGACCCAACCCTCTGCATCTGACCCCCTCCCCTTGGGGTGTGCAATCTTGGTTTTTTTGTTTTTTTGGTTTTTTGGTTTCTTGGTTTCTTGGTTTTTTGGTTCGTTGTTTTTTTGGTGGGGTAAGGACTGGCAAAACGCAGTGGCAGGATCTAACTCTTTGCCACTTTTACCCACTTAGGGTTTGCAAACTTGCTTTTGATTATTTCTTGCTTGCTTTGGGTCTGTGGTTTCATTAGAAAACCATGTAAAAACCATGGAAAAATGCACGTATCCTTGGGGGAAGCCAAAGGGCTTGGGGCCTGGATTAGGCAATTCTGTCTCTGAGTTGTTTTTTTTGAAGATATGCCAGAACACTATGAAAAAATAAAGGCAACCAATGAGTTTGTAGGACTCATGTTGATATTGGCATTGTTGAGTCAAACTCCTCAATCAACACATGTTCAAACACTTTAAAAAAGTTCCTTGAAACGAGTGATGCATCTCTTTGAAATGAGCGCCCCCTTCAACATGTGCATTTCTTTTCAGATGTTAGAGCATTCCATTGAGGTAGGACATGTCTACTTCTATGTCAAATATGCTGGGATAACGAGTACGAATGCCCTTTTCACAATATGTGTTTTAAGTTCCTATGAAGAACACATTGTATTTGTAAGCATGTAAAATATGTCCTTCAAAAATGTACATCGTTTCTCTGAATACATAATGTGATGTTGTTCCAAAACAACATATGTTTGGAAAATAACATTGTGATTTGAAGAATGTGCATGCTTGAGTCATAGAAAAATGAAACATCGTTTGAACATATTCTATTTTGTATGCATGCAGCACTCTTCTGAAAGAGTATAGTTGTCCTTGAAGGATCTGTTGTTTTATTTTGCGCAACATCCCCTTGATATGAGTGAGATATTTGATTAAAGCAATACATTATTTTTGATAGTTCAAAACATGTTTAAAGTGGGAGTTGTCTCTGTAAACCAGAGGAAATGAAACCTGGGCTGATCAAGAGGAGTAATACATATATAAAACAAATGTAATCCAGGTTTCCAAGGATGCTGCTTCTTCAAAGGAAAATTGTGTTGCCATAAAGGACAATGCTCTGTTGTAAGGAGCGAAAGAACATTCCTAAACTCTGTTGTAAGGAGCGAAAGAACATTCCTAAAGAATCTCACATTTTCAAACATATGGCACTTTTGAGAGGGATGCTCTATGTCAATAATATTGCATATGGTGCAGGAATATTGGCTTTTCTAAAAGGATACTACTCGTTTGAAAAGAAGCTTAGACATGTGGAAATGCACACTGTACTCCTTCCAAGGCATGGCATATCTTTTACAGAAACACTTCATATTTTGTGGGGATATTGTTCCTGCAAAAACACACTGCATTGCTCCAAAGGAAGGTTGCACTTATGAAGAAGGGTATGCTGCATGTCTGTTTTGAATACTGCATGCATTTATTGATTGATATTGTAATTGATGTAATGATGTATATTCATATATATCTAGGATCTGCAGAAAAATTGCAGAGATGATAGATAGATCTAGGCAGCTTAACATGGAAAAAAGTGCACTCACACAGCGGCCAGCTCTCAAGAAAAATGGGTAACCATATGCAAAAATGATGGATGTGTCTGATGTTCTGCTTCTATTCTTTTGTTGAAGATGTGGAGTTTCCAGCCAGCTATAGATGAAACTACCAGCAGGTTACTTACCTATTTATAATCTCGAACTTGGATTCACACGAACTGATCCCCTGAATCAGAATCTAACCTGGCAATAAAAAATCCCCCATGATAATATCCATTCATAGATGATTTTGCCTAAGTTAGATAGGGAGTTCCATTGCCGTAGACTGGCCTTAGACTTGACCTTGCAGGGAACTCCTGAAACTGATGGTAGAACAATGCTTTTCTAAAAGGGGTAGACAGCATTCAAGTGTTGCAATATGGTGCAATCTGGTTCAATTGGCCACCATCCCCATGTCCACAACCACACCCCTACGGGCGACAGATTTCACTATGTTCAATTCATCACGAGGTCAAAAGGCCACTTCTCATAGTGAACATGTATTCTCTAGCAATCAAGCATGACAGCGGAAAGTCCCCATTTTTCAACAAATCCTACAGACATAAATGGATTTATATATAGCGATATGCATCTATATCCCTATATGATATTGAAATGGTTTATGGTCATCCATCCCAGTTCATGGAATCCAAACGTAGTGGGTATATCAATCCCATTGTAAATAGGTTGATGACACCATCCCCCCTTTCTGATAGGTTGATGTGGTAAACCTAAGAACAAGCCATCCGATATTCAAACCATTTGGAAATCATTTTACCCAATTTCACAAACCAATATTGCAAATGGTTTTTCTTGGATTTACCACACTAATCCAATCCAACTCAACTTGACGAGTCACTGCGGGTCCAGCGCTGCGAGCCTCTTCCGTGGGCGGCGAAGGTTCCTACGGACCATTTGGCTCGGTGTTTTGGTTGCCATGATTCCATATGGACCTCACATGTATTTTTTGAAGTATCTTCATTTCGTGTGCGGCACCCAGCTACCTGGGATGATACTCCTTGGCCATCGGCTTAGACCCTGCGAATCGCCAACGGACAGTAATTTTCCAGCCACCAGCTGATGGCAGGGTCGAGCTGTTTGTTGGAGGGATGGTATCGCTGAAATACACCCCAAATCTCTTTTGTTGGCTTGGCTGCTTAAATCACTTCAATCAGTTGCATCATCAAAATACTGGATGGCCACTCCGCCACAGGATGTCGGGGGAAAAACCCACTGGGAAGTTACCCTTTGGTGTCCTCAAACATGGAAAATCCATGGAAATCCCTAGCAAAAATGAAGGTGTTTATGGGGAAAACCCACTATAAATGGAGTTTTGTGTACGTCATTATGGGAAAATCATCGAACTAAATGGGTGATTGAAACCAGCAAGCCATATTTGATGACACCGGAGGGGAAGCCACCACGCCCGGAGGTTTGAGCAAGTTCCATAGGGTTTCACCCTGGAATCAGTAGAGATGGGGATCTGATCCACCGGAAATGGGAACGGAAAACCTGTCCATGCATCAAGAGCCCAAGAATGATCACTAGGTTTCTTGACAGAACATGTGAACATGGTGATGGAGTAGTCACGGAGATTTATGACGCAACAACGATGCAACCAATATGAGAAACAGACCGGAAGTCAAGGACAACGCGTGCAAAACTAGAACTGATGGCGAAAGAAACCTATCAAGAATCGGGGATCGCTAAAAGAAATTATTCAACAGTAGCAATTGTATAATTTGTTGATTCACTCCAGTTGGTAGGTAGGTCATAACCCCAACTATAACCTACTTGCCGCCATTTTTTCTGGGTTTTCTGTCTCTCACAATTGCTGGGAAGAACGACTTCTGCTCACCTGGATCCGAATCGCCGCTTTGGCTTTCTGGCGCCCAAACTCTTCCACTCGCTCCTGGCAGGGCCAACTTTCTGGGGATTTCAACATCACCTGGTTGCTGATAATGGCATTTCCCTAGTGGCTGGGGGACACACTCCAGAGCCAACAAAACACTCGAAGTCGTTGGCTGCGTCCATATTGCACGTCACATGCGGAATTGTTCCATGCAAGTCTTTGACTCAAGCCCAACCGAAGCTTGAAAGATGTTCACCACAGAAAGAATTGATGGAAACATATGACCGTCTTCCCGATCACGACCTATGAATCATGATCTGTCATTATCATGCATCATTGGTTCTGTTTCTGTTCCTCCTCAACACATCAATCATTTATACGAGGCCTTGAATTTGATCCTCCTCCCAATCTTAGACAGCGTTTATGAGGGTCGGTGGGCCATGAGGCTGATCGAAATTATTCCAGGACAATGTTTGGTGTAAGTGCGTCAATTTCATTCTCGTGTACCCCCATGTGTTGGTGCTTAAACCATGTCAAACCTTCATGTTAGTTGCTGAAAACCGATTTGTTGCTTGGGGCAGTAACACGTCCACAGTTGATCATGTCTGTTCATTCAAACTAATATTCTCAATTCAACTGGTTTCATCCCCGTATGAGTCAATTAGGATCATAATCCACGCAGTCGGCCAAACATGAAAAACACATACTTGAAGCCCCAAAGGCAAGTTAATTTCAGAAAAGATCCAACCAGAATTCCTCCAGGACCACCTTCAAGAAAATCCCTCCTGCTGCCACGCATTGGCGCTGGTGAGTTCTGGACCCAAGGTGCCAGCCATCAAGGATTGACCAACCTTCACCTGCTGGGGTGCTCGAGAGGCCATGATGGCTGAGATTGCATTTGCCTGGGGAACACACACCAAAATAGGTAGGATTTACCAAGATCTACCAATATATTTACATATGATGCAATAGTATTTGTTCCATGCCTCATTTCAGAACATAGCTTGGACAAATTCAGGGCAACTGCTGCCAACAACCATCTTGGCTGATGTTTGTCTTGGCTGATGGTTCAAATCCACCAAGTCATACTTTGTCGTCAATTTGGAACATGGCATGAGCAGCGCACAGATTGATTTCCCCGCTGATGATTGTGAAAGGCTTTTATATCCTGCTCTACCATGAGAAATGGTGATTGAACCGCAGTCAAAACCAGGATGCGTCCCAACAAATCTAGGGAGTTAAACCAGAAATGCCTGTTACTTGTGGGGTTCTGCTAGCAGGGAGAGTCCACCATCGAAACCCATATAAACCAACAAGGAAGGTGTTGGACTCCGCACGTGCCCAAGACCTAAGACGCTTGAGCTGGCTGGTGGAATCAACCCATCCAAATAGCAATCTTTCAACCTGCTAAAAAAACATGGTCCAACCCCCAGCAGTCACGACATCTTTGCGACCCCTCATATGTCCGCGGATAGTGGTCGCTTAATTCTCCGTATGTGCTGAAACATTTAAACCACCATCCCGATCTACGTCGAATACATATCTTTACCAAAAAAGAAAACACATTCACACACTAAGGTAGCGCAATCAAAATAAGAGTTAAAATGTCTAATAAGAGATGCATACAGCAGAGAGGGTTCAGCAAGGAAAAATGACAATTTTCAACAAAGATACTGTAAATAAATCAGCAAAGCCACCATGCAGTTGGCGACCTTCCTTGTCAAACCCCGTTTTTAAGGCATCTTCTATAGACAGTGACATTTGATGGCGACCTTCTTGCTAGCTCGAAGCTCTTCTCTGGTACTCTCAAGCTCCTGATCAGGGTCAAGATTGGGCCACCACTTACTTGAGGGTTGTGTGGAAAATGGTGGATGGTATACCCATCAATTCTTAGGCGATTTGAGTGGATTTTAATGGATGTTCATGGGTCTTGAGGGATTTTCTGGGAGGGTGTTTGTCTGAAAATGATGGCGGAAGTATCATCAAAAACTTGGATTTAGTATGATTTAACCACGAAATTCAGAAGGGTGTCTCTTGATGTCCCTTGCCATGACTGCATGTAGATGCATGTAGCAGGTCCTCTTGCAACGCATGGCAGCGGTCGTTCAGAAACCTCCAAGCCGATGATAATTTGACTGCAAAATCAAACATGGCTGGCTCGGAAATTCCCTATAAATAGAGTTTACAAGAAAAAAAATCGATGGTTCATTGTGAACAAGGCCACAAAGTTGTCTAAGCTATTCGGGTTTGTCTGAACGTTTACTGTATTTAACACCATTCAAACCCACTGGATGTTCTCAGGAGTCTCACCTATTTTACGTTTTCACTATACACACATTTTCAAGTTGCGTATATAAAATTGTCACAAAACGAAGGTAGTACTGGCAGTCTTGAGGCAGACCCATTGAAGGATCCCAGTAGTCCCTGGCCTGACTGCTTCTTTGAGTTTGCTGCGCTCCTGGAGTTCGCGACGGGAGGGGTACCATTCTGGACATTCCTGGGCCTAAGAAGTGTAATTTCCGGATCTAAAACCATCCAAATCCGTTGTTGGGTTGGGGTAGTGATTTGAGCCACAATCATGACAATGGATGAGGGGTTTAAGCTCAAACTGCATGCAAACATCATCCTAGTATAGATATTCATGTTCCCACATTGATCACAATTTGTGTTTTTTCATGTCTTGGATGTGAACAGCAGAGAGGAAGCCTCCAGAAAATGGCATTCAGCATGCTTGGAATCGAAGACTGGCAGGAATTTGAAATTCAAAAATTTGCAGTACAACTTGCAAAACTGAAAGGCCATCAAAGCGCTGGTTTGCCCATCATTTCAAGGATTTGGTCCGCCATGAGGTAGCTAGGAGTTATCCAAGTTATTGGTTTTTGGCCCACATAGAAAATCATACAAAGGGATCCCATCCCCTCCAGCTGTAACGCCCGGCAGGACTCTTGTGCCTCGAGCAACATAGTTGCGGCAAGCGCAGCCTATCAAGGAACGAGCCAGTACTGGAAAAGGGAAGGCCAAGTGGGCTCTTGATCATGAACTGCAATCTGAAGCCCTGCCTCTTGCAGAAGCAAACGGCGAGTTTTCCCCCCCATAGCGGCGCGTTGGGGGTCACCAACAAGAAGCCGAGGTTTATGGTAGGTTTCCCACGTGTGTGTGAACTGGTTTGTAATGACATGTATGTAGTGACATGTAATGACATGTAATGACATGTAATGATATGTGATGATATACACCATTTCTGCTGGTTAAGTCACCATGTTTGATCGTCAATTCATTGTTAGCATAGTCATACGAATCCATATGATTAACGTTTGAAGTTCTATCAACAAGGAACCAAACGGTGAGTTTACATACGGTTTATACAATCGAGTTTTCACAAAACTCCGAGGAAGTAGGGAAGTGAATGTCCTGATGAACGCTTTGCTGTTGCTCGGAGTTTCTCAATGGTTTTGAAACTCTTTTTCCAGGGCTGCTCGTTGCCAAGAAAGTTGGCTATATAGATGTGTCCAACCTACGATCGTGAACGGTTCTATCCTCAAGATTTACAGCAAATGGTGTGTGAATGCAATTTATATATGGTTGTAGGCACCCTGGCTGCACTACTTACGGCATATATCAGATCTCTGCTGCTAAAGTGGTTGATCCTGTCTTGAAAACAAATCTCACGGCGCGGCACACATACTCCTCTAGGACTCCAGGACTCTAGGATATAAATTCTGGTTGACGAACTCTGACAAGGAGCGCAACCAAAGCACAACCGCAGAAGTTCGTATCTTTTACCCTACTGTACAAGTCGCGAATCGCCTCCATGGCTCCAAAGTCCCTAGGAAGCCATCTTGACTTCGTCGACGTAATAACGTGCAATGACGTCGAGCACCTTCTCTGAACTTTGAGTGTCTTTACGCTTGCACTCTTCAGGAGCATGCAAAGACAGGCATACATCTATCGTCAGATGGTGAAAGCTTTGCTGCACAACTCCGTATGATTACTCACACAATGTCACAAATTCCAAATGTCAGAGAAGATTGAAACATGAATGAAGAAACAATGATTTGTTTTGGCATATGCTTTCATGTCGATGCACACATCTCCTGGAGCGCCAAGAGTCTCATTTTTTGAATTCAAACTTAAACCGCAACCATGTTGGGTGGCCTCTTTGATGCACGACATAATCTTTTACTTCTGTGCCTGAAGCTCTCCGGGCTTCATTTTCATACACACTGCCGTGGAAACCAGAACCTCAATCAAACCTTCGGCCACCCCTCAGCTGCATACTGCAGACTCGAAGTGAATTCGGAAAGTCTCAGAATTGATCTCAGCATTGATGTCATTTTTTGTCAGGAAAGTAACCTGTGGTCGTCCAGTTCAGTGCCACAGTCTTTGATCAGGCCGTGAATGCATGCATGGATCATGGGAATCGGATTGAGTATTGTGGTTCTTCTATCTTTTTCTTGCATCCTAGAAGAAATTTCAGGTCTGATAATTGATATTCATTAAATTCTCAGCGACTCCCAGTGTTGCCATCATCTTTTGACCCTTCATGTCTACGCCCTATGTGTTTGTATGTCTACAACATGCGCAAACACATCCTAGGGCACTCAACCCTTCTTCCAACCAAAATGCTTTGAGAAAGCTTCCCGTTGGCAGACTCCGAACCTGCAATGGCTCAGTCCTCCTTGTCATCTTCATCATCCTTGTCATTGATAACTGTTCGGGTGAGGCCGTGAATGCTTGCTTAATTAGTCTATTCATCTAGAAAATGTTTAGTTACCCCAGTTTTGAGGCCACATAGCATGCTAGCAAAAAAATGCTTGCGGCTTCTGTATCTCTCCAGTGCCTCTCCAGTAAGGAAGAGCAATCCTGGTTCATCACCTCAGGTTTGGCCATTGGTGATCGATGGTTGAGCCAGAGCTGGTTCAATGGATTGCCAGTAAAAGGAAGAAAAGAAGCGTTTGCGAAAAGAGGGAGAACAGAAAAAAATGTGCAAAGAAGTTGGAACATTCATATTTATATATGTACATATACACGTGTGTAGATATTGTAGTTATAGATATATGCAAATACATATACACACATACGTTTATCACTTTGAACATGATGCTATACATGTGACCAGAAACCTGACGGCCAGAGTTTCTGCACACAAGTCTCAAGGACTCCTTGGTAAGCATCGCCCAAGGATTGGACATGTTTGCACCTCTTGCTGTGGCTACGACGGGATGCCAAGTAGATATGATCACCATGGCAAAGGGGGATGCGCTGCGGAAGGCTAAGGCCTTTGGGCACCTGTGGCAAGTCCACACTGCTGTTGAGTAGCTTGTGTCCATCTTGCTCAAACATAGTCGTTCCGAACACTGGTGCAAGAGTTTGTTGGTACAGAAAGCCTGCTGGAAAGGATCCACGTTTTTCTTTCACACTACGTGTGATACATGTTCTGTACCTGTATCCCTGGTCTCCCTCTCTCTCTCCCTCTCTCTCTCTCTCCCTCTCTCTCTCTCGCTCCCACTCTCACGTATTCCTTTCACTGCTTCACAGAAGCAGCATGAAGCACTGGTGTTGTGCTCAGGGTTTCCCACCAAGGGTGCCTGACTCTCGTTCACAAAAGTGCCATTTGACCTTTCATCATCCTGCCCAAGGCAAACACTATCAGCAGCAAATCCTCAATTGACACTGAAAGGTTGGCAATCTTTTGAGAACGCTCCGACCATGCGATTCATGACTCAGAATAATATTGACAAAGGAACTCCTCTTCCTCCNAATTGACACTGAAAGGTTGGCAATCTTTTGAGAACGCTCCGACCATGCGATTCATGACTCAGAATAATATTGACAAAGGAACTCCTCTTCCTCCACATCGCGGAAACCTCTGTTTTCAGAGCCACGACCCTTTTATGCATGTGTGTATATGTTTTCTATTTGTGTGCACGTCTGTATGTCTGTATACGTATTAATACTGTCTATATGTAATATATGTATATGTATATGCAGCATATGCATGAGAATGACCGAATGGTTCCATCAGCCGCACTCAATCCCTGGAGTTCCTCGACTTGCACACCATCGGGCGAGCAGGTCAGCACGCAATGTCGGCCTAACACATGTAAAGAACAGTTGCTGTGATGCTGTCGCATTTAAATCCTCCAAGACCACCTCTACGACCACCTTTGAAGTCTCGCACATGGCTCAAATTCTGTGTTCGAAGATCTCAGTCTAATCTGTATGATCCATGCTTCATCCGGGATTGGCCGGTTGCAACCCCAGACTTTTCTCTACATTCCAGAACATCACTGTTTTCCAACCTGAGGTTGCTACCGACAGGTACTGCAAAGCCACCGAGCCCATTGCAGCCCAAACGCATTGAGGAAAAGATGGAAAAGGCTAAAAAAATGTCCATCACTTCCCTGAGCATGGGGGTCTCTGAGAACCTGACCACTCACGCCAGGTCTGGGAATCACCACCTAGCATGTGAAGAAACGTGTTGAACAAGCCACTGCAATGGGGGAATGGCTTTAGTGCGTAACCTGAGAACCATTTTGGGTTTCATCTAGCTTTAAAAACGCGAAGAGATCCAACTGTTTCATTGTGCTGGTGCTGCCCAAGTTCTTGCCACTGGCTCTAGAGCTGCTCAAAAGCTGGGAAAACTATGCAAAACTGAAAAATAGAGCGGAGGTTGCAACATCTCGAAATATTCAAAATGTCCTCTTCTCTAAGAAGGGCAATATATTGATCCTTCGCAGCTCTACCTCTCAGCTCTGTCTCAGAAACTCACGACATCCACCCACCTCGCAATCTTGACGTTGACCGATGGAGACACAACCTTCTTCTGGCAGGGGGTAGACCTGCAACGTGGGAGGGGAAGAAGTTGTGAATGCCCACAGACTATCTGGCATCGATGGCCCAGGCCCTCTTGACGCTCAAGTCGATGTTATGCCTCTTTATCGTCCATGAATGAAATGAGACCAAATATATCCAAATCTACTATCTATATTGTTTCAACATATTGCAACGATCATATTGATACTATGCGTTGATGATGATCAGGATCAGAAATCTGATTTCAGGTAACACTCAAAGTGTCTCAGTACTCCTCATCTTTGGTGCCTCTCCCTTTGTAAGATCAACAAGCCGTGGACCCTGGCCATCGCCCCGGCAAAAGATTTGGAGTTTCACTGGGGTCCATTTCCGTTTCTTGCAAAACTGATCACTGTTTGATTTGCAACATGGGTGTGTCTGAAATAAGTGTATAACGCCCAAATCTTAATTGGATAAGTAATGGTCAACCAGGTGATTGAGGGGCACCGATTGCATCAGCCAACATCATTGACTCTCATGTTTTTGCCTTTGGCAGCTGCTACTGGCTACTCGGGATATCTCGGGATCCCATTTGAGACACACAAACAAACATTCAACGCGTGAGCTGGAACTTCTTTGGCCAGAGGGAACAGGCATAGGAATTCAATGAGAATTATCAATTCAATATCAGGGACACGTCTGAGATCTCCGATTCACAAAGCAAGACCGGACCTGTGCTGCAAGTTGTCGGAGCATCTCCTTCCAATGAATTTGAACATGATTGGGTCGACACTTATTTCCAGCTCAAATGTTCATTATTTTCCATGTTATGAGGATCTCAAATGGGATATAATGGGATATAAATGAGAGGTGGTATAGTAGTACAGTATAGACCAAAAGATGCAAGTTTCATAGTAAATGATGAACCAATGCTTGGGCATTAAGCGACATGGCTGGACGCTTCGAAAGACCCTTACAAGGGTGAAAAAATTGGCAGATAAAAGGGTCAGCTGGGGCGAGGCTGCCATTCTTGGATTAGGGCCAGTTCAAGACTGCGAAAGTCAGGACGCCTGATGAAGATTGGGAATGGAGCCCATGTAAACAGGTTGTTCTGTTCGTGCCAGTATCGTAGTGCGAGTTCGGCCTGTACAAGGCGGTCGTTATCCAGTTGGAGAGACTTGCGAAGGCGGGAATGTTCCCGGGACATGGCTCCATTACACGTGGAGCCAAGATAGAACTTCGGTTGCAAGTTTGACACGTGAGTGAACCGGATGTAGACCGAATTGGGTTGGAAGAAATCCTGCATGAAAAGGACGTGGCCTGAAGGATCAGGGGACCACAAATAATGGAGATTGGCACAACCTTCCAAAATTGCTTTGAGCTTGGGATTGGGATTGAAGCCATGGATGATCATAAGGAGCATCAACGGAGCTTGGGTAATACGAAAAGCAGAGAACAGCATAGTGGAGGTGGAGGTGGTAAAGGGACTGAGGATGATGAGAACAAGGATCATGGCATGGATAAGTTCAAGAAGTGACTGAAGGTGTTTGTGCTTGAGCTTGCGCCTGGTCTGAGATAGTCAACAGCTCATAGTGATGGCAATCGTCAAGACTCGAATCAAGTTGGTGTCGTTGAAGTTGCCTCTCATGACTAACAGGGGAAGACCCATCATGACGGCGGTGCGTTGAACAGTGTCAACAGCAGAGTCTGGTTGGTTGTGCCATCAATCTTCGGCCTTAGCCAGATTGCGCTCCACCGTGGCCTTTTGGGCAGGAGTGAGGTCCAAATCTTTGAACCATTGGTTCTATGTTCGTTGAGCCATTGAGGATGGAGAATTTGCCTTGGAGAGCGCATTGGATAGGAGTAGATGGAGGAGGGGCCGAAGGAGAGGGAGTGGACGCAGGTGGAGGTGCGGAGGAGTCCGGTACAGGGGAATCAGAGGGTTCGCCGAGGCGTTGTTTCAATTCGGCAAGTTGCTGTTGGAGTTGGGTAATGGTGTGTTGGGAAGAAGGATCTGTGGCTTTCATCGGCAGCCATTGCTGTATGTATTCTGCGACCATCTTGGCCGCGTACTTGGTGTTGTTAATCTTATCAAGAACTTGACCATCCAGTAGAGCCCGGCAATGGGACACTCGATCCAAATCGATGCCACGGTTTCGTAGTTGAGTGAAAAGTTCACTACCAAAGACCACCACAGCAATGTCACCAGTCGGAATCAGGTAGAGTTCTCGGCCGTGGGCCAACTTCCGAAGCCAAAAATGGTCAGCTTGTTGATATAGCAGGGCGGCCACTGGCAGGGCCAAGGGATCACATCCTTCAATGTCCAATCGTTGAATGAAAGCTGAGGAGCGGATGGTCCGCGGGAAAGTCAGGCCGTTGACTTTGTGGCAATCATGGTGAGTAGCATCTGCTTGCCAGTGTTCGTTGGCATCAAAGCCATACACCCGAGCTTCATCTTGAGTGGGTGAGGCAGAGGCCGGAGTGGCTGGACGAGAAGGAGGAAAGGATCCACGTTGGGAAGGGGAGGAGGATGAAGCATGTGGAGGAAGACGCCGTGGTGACGAAGGAGGTGAGCGATGAGGAGTTGGTGGACTGAGGATTTGAGTGGGTGGAATGGGAGGATTGGCAGGTTGAGAAGCCGGTATGGATTGCGAGGGCAGGTAGCACTGAGTTCATAAGCATGGAGTAGGTGGAAATGGATGAATAAGAGTGCCAGCTGCGAGGTGGTCCAGGGATACCAGGAAGAGTCTGGCCAGGTGCACGAGGATAAGGTCCCGACGTGTGATAAGGTCCCGACTGTGATTGCCATGAAGGTTTGAAGTTCGGAGTCATCTGGGTGCCAGGCCGTGATTGTGCTGCACGAATGGCAGCTCTGATAGGTCCACGCCAAACTGGAAAACCAGGGAAGGAACGAATGCCACGAGGAGAGCGGGATCGATCAGAGGATGCCATGAGATGGGACGTCAAATCGTGGCGTACAAATGAGAAACAAAACTGGCTACAGCAAATTGATAAATACAATAACCAGAGTCATGCCAGCCAGTAGCACGACTATAGGGGTTCTTGGCTTAGCCCCGGGCCATGACCAGTAAAAGAGAAGCATTACAAGAAAGAAAGGAAAGCAAACAGGAACAAAACCTAAGTTTGAGTGAGGGGTTCTAGGCTTAGCCCCATGCCATAGTCAGATTGAGACAGCCGTGCAGTGCGGACGTCCAGAGGAGATCTCTAGAAACTAATGTACAGGAAGACATGGGACAACAGCAGCACATTTGGCGGTGTGTCGTAACAAAGCTATGCATCATCATCGTCATAGCCACGACGCTCCCAGGACTTGCCATAGCCATAGTCAGGATCAGGGCGGTCGTCACGGGCATCCTTAGAATCATCCTTCGGGCGTGAGGTATCCTGAGGATTGGACTTGTTGAATCGTTTGCGGATGAAAGACATGTCGTCCCACGAGACGATGATGGACTTGATAGTGCAGTGCTCACTGCGCGCCACCGTGTACTTCTCAGCCGTAGTCACCAGCCCATTAAAAGCGCACTTCTTGGACCATGTCATTGCCTCCAGCTTTGAGTGCAAGATGTCCATGTGGTGGATTGCCAGCACCTTTGTATATGAGACCTAACACGATCTCTTGCTGGCCCTTGCCACGCTTGGATGCTCTGTCGAGAAGGTCCGGTAGACACCATCTGGGAATCTCTGTGTCTCGGGCAGAGATTTGTTGACCTATGGAGAACAGGCCGTATGTGGGCAATTCGCTTTTGTGAAGTTCTTCACAAAAAGACCAGTCACTGGGACGGACCAATGCCTCAGCCAAACAGTATTTGGCGCCAATGATGTACGTTGGCGCCGTGCAGCATGGCCCAACCATGGATTGCCTCTCCCAGAAAGGGTGGTTTGTCGTAGAAGCGATCGATGTAATGGAGTGGAACAACCAATGCTGTCCTCTTTGTGGCTGGTAGATCCACAGTGTACATGCATGGTGGTCAGATCGATCTGATCCAAAAGGCGAGCAGCACCGAGGACATTGACCAAGTGGTTGATCTTGGCAATGGAGGCGTATTCATCCAAGGCTTTGACAGCTTCTATGAAGTCAGTCTTATGAGATTGGATGATGGACTCGGCCAGGTGAGGTCGTTTGTCGTGATGGACTTCACAAGCGGCCTGGGTCCGAGTAGGATCGTACAAGCACAATTCGACCTGTTCTGCCCATTCTTCATCTTTGAAGTTCTGGTTGGAAAGTGGTACCTGTTCGTCTGGTGCAGCAGTACGGGAAGCTTTGTCAGAAGCACCATCCCGGTGGCCTCTGGACCTGGTGTGTGATTTGGTGGTGTGGTCCCACCATTGACGTGATGAAGGTTCGCGTGAAGTGGAGAAGGCAGTAAAGGGACGGTTGGGAGAAACCCAGTGCGATTGGGAAGTAGAGTCATCATGAGGAGATGGCTCGTAGCGGGTGGAAGAGTCCCATTGGGAGGACCATTGGCGCTTGGACCACGAGGAGGGGTCCTGGTTAGGATCGTATGTGTTGGAAGTTGAGTGTTGGCTCCATGTTGAGTACGTGGAAGGTTTCCACTTGGGATCGTTGTAAGAACTGGAGTCCCATTTTGGAGTGTGGGCTTCACGGAGATCGACAGGTTTGCGGGATCGTGACTGAGGAGGTGAGCGGGAGCGGAGGGTAAGTGAAGATGGACGTTTTGAGTGACGTTGACGTGAAGGAGAGCGTGATTGACGGCGGCGAGGGCGTGGTGAAGAATGGCGAGGGCGATGGCGTTTGGGGCTCCGACAACAAGACACGGAGCGTTTGGCTTCAGCATAGCGTGGAGGACGAGAACGATGAACGGAAGGTGAAGAGCGGCGTGGTGGGCGAGGTGATGAAGGCCGTGGACGTGAGCTAGGAAGTGGAGGTGGGTAAAGAGTTTCAGGGACAGGTGCAGGTGGTTGTGAAGTGGACGGAGGTGGGATGGGAGAGGATGCAGCAGTGCCTTTGCAAGCGGCAACAATACCAGAACCTCTGGATCCAAGGCAGGTGGCGATGTGGACTGAGGGGCAGGTGACGGAGGAGGAGGAGTGGCAGGTGGCTCAGAGGCTTGGACCGGTGGAACAGGTGGTGAGGAGGTAGGTGGCTGGGAGGTTGTGGATGAAGGCGGATGAGAAAGCAAGTTAGCTTGGTTCTGCAAAAGGAGGTTGAGCTGAGCCTGAGACTGAGCTTCACGCATCTGAGATTGGTGCAGTTGTTCGCGCATAAAAGGATCACTTCCATAACCAGCAGAAACATTGCCTTGAGCTGGTAGCGGTGTCGATGCCATCGTGGACATCATGGGGGATCCCGTAGAGCTCATCATCATCGGATCGTTGAAGGGACCAAATGGGGGCATGGAGTTTTGTGGATTGAACATCGGTGTGCCGGAGGAAAAGTTGGAGTTGGTAGATGACATCGTCTGTTGTTGAGACCAGGATCGTTGCATCCACTGTGGAAAAGGAAACGGAAACATGATGCAGCACAGCGAGAGGCGAGGTGAGGAAAGCTAAGTGAAAAAACAACAGCACAAAATCACTGCACTCTAGTTCAGCAATGCAAGGGTCGTGATAAGGCTCAGAGGCCCTCTGCTGTCACGTTAATAGTTGAGCCGGGGCTCCATAGACGGCTTACGTAGTCAAATGAATTACGTGCACAACTTGACCTCACCAAAGTACGTAAAGAAGTACCACACCTAAGGCATGTCCTGGGACCTTGATCATGGTGCAAATGCATCTGACTCAGTAGTCGCTCTTGAGCAAAGTTGAAAAGGGAGGTGTTTCACCAGTCTGTCTGTCGGTCGATGAAATGGTGATCCCACACAGCGGGCAGCGGTTTCAACAGAGTGCATCAACAACGACCACTGCAAAGAAATAAAGAGTGCCAGGTACGGCGGCAAGCTGTTCAACACACTGTCACTCGACAACGGCGGTGTGAGACCCTGAAAGGTGAACGACTGTTTCACTTTACTTAAAAAACGAATTACCATTGCTAAATTGTAATTTCGCATTCAAGTCGTAGGTTCCGGCAATGTACCTAGAAAGGTATTCCCCGAAGGGCTCCACACTTGAACAGAAACATCGTATCGAATTGGTGACTAGAGTGCAGGCGTGCAAACCACAATTGGAGTAGTGACTGGAGGTTCAGATTACGGCAACAGTTTGGATTGTTCGATTGAAGGGTTCTTGGCTTAGCCCCGTGCCATGTCGATCGAAAAATTCTGATAAAAATCGCAGGTACGTCAGTGCTGGCCAGGCACTGATATCACATCCACTTGGTGCGGTCTTTGTTAGATGAGGCACACCAAGGGACCTTCATCCCCCTGCTAAAATTGAAATTGGAAAAATAACACACGGGGCAAAGATTCTACTAAACCGTCCTGACAGCAAACGAAGGTAGCAGTTTTACATCTCTTCAGATGTTACACACACTTGAACAGAAACATCTTCACGAATTGGGTAGCTAGAGTGCATTCGACGTGCAAACCACACTCCCTTTAACTGGTCCTGACAGGAAAGGCGCAANACACACTTGAACAGAAACATCTTCACGAATTGGGTAGCTAGAGTGCATTCGACGTGCAAACCACACTCCCTTTAACTGGTCCTGACAGGAAAGGCGCAAAGTAGGAATGAGGAGTAAATCGTCCAATAAGTCGGTAAATAAAACGTCAAATATAGCGTCATGTGAATCATCAAACAAGATGCAGATTGCGGAAACCATGCAGTGCAAAAACAATAAGGAAAATCGACGTGCCGGTTCTTGGCTTAGCCGGTTGCCATATGCGGTAAATGAAACGGAAATTCCTCGTCCATGCGTCTCGACTAGTCCGAGACTATCCCATACAATCAGGTAGCTTCGTTGGACGTGGTCCCTGATTGCATGCCACGTCCCCCTGCAAAAACTGAGGTAGTGAATAATGAAACAAAAACACAAGACAGCGGGTAGAAGTTTTACCTCTGTTCAGAGGTTACACACACACGCCCTGCCGAAGCAGGGCTTTTTTGGAAGATCAGATCCGCGGGCATCTAAGTCGCATGAGGAGACGATGCAAAACGACCTGAAAGATCTATAGCAAGATCAAGTGAATTGAGTGAAACACCTGCTCACAAGTTGTCATCGTCAACGTCAGTCAAATGGACGTCTGCATTCGGATTGGTGTCCATGGAGAGGGATGCAGCAGTAGGAAGGGTCCCACTGGATTCGGTGGCTGCAACTACATCCGCCAACTGTTGAAACTGAATAGCCAAAGTACTCAACTGGACAGAGTTGAAAGCAGGCAAGACTTCAGAAGCTCGTACCATAGAGAGAAGTTGGTTTCGGTATTCTTCCAGAGATGCAGCACCAGGTAAATTCCGGATCTCTGTGATCAGTCGTACTGCTGACACCGTAGCCGAATCCAAAGCCTCAGTCCGGGAACCCGGAGGAGATGCAGAAGGGTCTTGGACTGCATCGATGGGATAAGTTTCCAGTCCGTAATGTTGGCGCCAGTAATTGCCCATACGCTGGGCAGTTGGCCAATCTCCCACCAGCTTGAAGAAGAAGAATTCCACCTGATGTTCTCTAGGTCGTCCAGTTTCAAGGTTTGTTTCTGTAACAATCAGATCTCGGATGGCTGCGTCTGTTCCTCCATTCCATTCAACCACGGTGAACATCAATTGATGTTTTGGGCTGCGGCGTTCGTTGGAATACTGATTGGGAATTGGGTAAGGAGCGCCATCCGTGGTGTCAGAAACGTATGGGGAGACGAAGGTGGAGCGGCTCCATAGGTATTGCTGTAGACCATCGTGTCGAGGGTGTTGTTGGTCGGATCAGAGGTACTCGGAGCTGAAGAGGTCGAAGAAGGTAGTACCAATGCAGATGCCGAAGGAGAAGAAGTCGAACCAGAGGCATCAGGGCGGGAGGTAGCAGGCCAAGGAAGGTGAGCCATGGTCGCGTCACGTTTGGAACCGGACATCTTGAACCCAGAATAAGCTCAATGAGAGGCAACACTAGATAGCAAGGAAGAAAAAGAAGTGAAAATGGTGCCGAAAAACCGGGAAGAAGCACGAGAGAAACAGAGGAAAACCAAAGAAACGGATGGAAAGGAGCCGCAAACGATTATTTTGAAAGCGCACCATCGGGAAATTCACGGCAAAATACAATCCGGATCGTGCAAGTGACACGAAATATAGCAAGTAAATGGGACACTGTCATTGAGGTGACGTCCACTAAGGAATTGACTACCAAACAAGGTAGTGGCGCTAAACTGGTGAGTCTGCCATTGTGGACGATACTGATCCAAAAGGTTGCGGAGATTCCAAAAAGGCTGATCAGAGGTCACTTGAAACACTTCTAAGCCTTGGTTTTCGTCAAAACGGAATTCTAAATCGTCAGGACTCACCGAAATTTGCCATTACTCCTCAATCCTCTCTGCAATGCCTGATAGTAAATGATCGAGCGTGTACGTGTCGACCTGGTTGGAGTAAACGTACCGAGTGTATTGCCAAAGAGCTTTCTCTTCCATCATTGAGAGAGGGACATGGTTCAACGGGTGCATTGCCGAGAAGTTCCAGTTTTCATCTGCCAAGTGGGATATCTCTGAAAAGTCGGCCACGATAACCACATCCCGCCACGCAGGGCCTTCAGAACTGGTAGATGAGCTCGGTGGGAAAGGCAGTTGAGTTTCGTGATGAGTAGGCCCGCGGTGGTTAGTAGGTCCATGTGGCGAGGAGGGAGAATCATCACGGGAACGAGATCGTTCAACATACATGGTAACCAAATGGTAGAAAGAAAAGTGAGCCAAGAAAGTGGCTACGGAAAAGGCGGGAATAGGAAGAAGTCGCATGAACAAGTCAACGTTCGGTGAATGAAATAAAATGAGGAAAAGGAAAGCAGCAGCACAATTTTACTGCAGGACAAAGGATATTAACCCTCCCGACAAATCAATCTACACATAAAAGGGACCCACTGATTTGAATGGCCCACGGAAGACCAGGCATCATATTGACGACGTGGCCAGTCGGGTCGGCATGTAGAAAGGACCCGTTTAACGGAATGATCAGGCTGGAGGGTGACTGCATGGCCTTGATCGTCTTCGTAATAAAGTCGTATAGGGTATGAGGGGCAACCATCACTTGCCACTGGTCCATAATGCGATGGGACACCATGTTGATGAGGTCGTCCACGCGGGTGGTGTCCAAATTGTTGGGATGAAGGTGTCTGGTGACCTGCCACATGGCTTGTTCTGCATAGCCCGTCAGGTTGTCGTAGATGTCACGATTCAGGGCAGCATAATACCGATAACGTTGAGACAATGATGACAAAGGGGAAAAGTCGATGATGATCATCACTGGGCGAGGAGGAAACCGAGGATGGTGAGGAAGATAACTGCGTTCAACGGGGGGTGACGATCGAGGAGGTCGTTGACTGAGGCGGCATGGCCACGACCACGATGTAGGAGGTGCCGAAGACATAGTCGCATGAAAGAAGCTACGGAAAGCAAATGAGCAATGTGTAGGAAATGCACGCACAACAAGACATGAAAACAAAACAAGAAAAGATCAACAAAGTGAAAACACGGAAAATGAAAAAGTGGAAAAGCGAAGGCAGAGAAATTTGAACCAGAAGCAATGACCAAACCGAGGTAAACATAAATTGAAGGAACAACCGAGCATTGACGACCATTTTCACAGCAGCACAGTTGCTCGTGGAGCTCAATTGGCCGAAGTTGAAAAAAAAACATATATATATATATATAAGGACTCGAGAAGGCAACTATTCCTCAGCATTGCGTGGTGGGGCGAGAACGTTGGTCTTGCCTCGGCCAGTTGATTGGAGCCAAAGCCATCTAGCACGGCAGCTTTCCGCACTTCGATGAAGACGTTGACCAATTGTCTTCCAGCTGGGTCGCGCTTTGGTGTCCTTCTTGTACGCAATCAACTCATTGTCGTCCACTGGAGCCCAATTGCGGAAGAGGTCAGAGATGGGTGGACTAGGGCCCACCAGGACAGAAGCGGAGTGTCCTTCCCCGGGTGGAGGGGACGGTGGTCGAGTGGAAAGATTGCTGTCTTCAGTGTCGGAGCTGAGGGCAGTCCCGGGTGCCCAGTGAGCTGCTGGGGGATCAGGTGGAGGGGAATCAGACACAGGAAGAACATGGCCAGAAGTAGTCTGTTGTCAAAGCGGAAAGGTTGGAAGAGTCTGGAGGAGGGAGAGAAGGTTCGGAAGATGGAGGCGGTGGAGGTGGCATGTCGTTGGATGGGCACGATGAAGCCGGAGTGGAAGCAACTCGTCGTCGTTTGGCACGTCGGTCAGGAGCGGGTGAGAAGGATTGACGGTGGAAGCAGGAGTAGAAGAAGGTGGCACAGTGGGCGGAATAGTTGAGCTCGCTGGGATGGGACCCCAGGAGCAGGTGTGGAAGCTGAGTAATGACGAGAGATAGGAGGGGACCGACTGATGGATAATCCCCGCGGGAAATGACGTGGGCCAGGGGCTGGAGGTGCCTCAGGAGCACTGGAGGAGAAAGGCCGGGGTGTCACCGTGGGACTGCGAGTCGGTGGTGGGCCGAAAAAGGTGCCCGTTTGGCCGTCCACGGTACTCGTAAACACTGTGAAATCGGTGATTGGACGGCTGGAGCTGGCCGAGTTGGAAAGACGACCAGGATGGGGGACAAAAGATGTGAGCCCCGGTGACGTAGAAAAGGGCATAGAGGCTGGAGCGGGGAAATGTCCGCAGGAGGGACAAACCAGGGCATGTGGCCCGCCAAGTACTGCAAATGGAGCAGGGCATTACCCAAGTGGTATGTCATGGCCGCTCGAGAGTCCATAGTGACAGATGTCAGAGTGGAGATCACGAAACAGAGGCAGCGAGTTTGAGCCAAGACACTATAAAGATCAGGAGAATCCAGCGGGATAAAGAGCAACAGCAAGACAGGACAGTGTCAGCGAAGATGTAGACGAACAGGGGTTGACAGTCGTGATAAGCTGGAGCAGGCCAACGTGAGCAACCTTTTCTACTGGGTCGAGGTCAAAATCTGTGACGAGATTCGTTGGAGGTCTGTTGCCTCGAAACCTGCCATGGTGTACAGGTCAATTAATTATTGGAGGCCTGCATGAACTCGATGAAGAGGATGAGCACCCTTGGCCACGATGTGGCAACGAGAACGGAAGCCACTGAGGAGGACCTTTGGAGGAGATGCTGAAAATGGTGAGAGGACCTGGGAAGTATCCGTAGGTCCACAGTAAATCAGCTCAAAAGGCTCCGTAGCGATCATGAAACCCAGAAATTCTTGATCAGGTTCTGTTTCAAGAAGGATGGGTCGGCCATAAAAGCCATCATCCAGAAGGGTTTCGTATGGTGGTAGATCGACTAGTCGTGGGTCACCAAGAAGCAGGCGGTTGTCAACGTAGCGAATGTGACGAACAAAAAGATGGTGATTCGACAGGATCTCCTTGAAATTGTGAAACCAAATTTCTTCACTAATGGAGACGACCATCAGGCACATAGCGGGAGAGAGTGGACTTCCCATGGGGCTGCCACGACGTTGCTTAATGCATCGACCTCCCAGTGCGAATGTTTGCATGTCCAAAGCTGCGGTGAGAAGCGAAGGGACGTCACCGATCACAATCTTTCGGGTGACATTGAGTCGACGAAAGGTGCGTCCCTTGATGAGGTCGCCCAGTTTGTTGGACTTGCCCGGGTAGACGGAGAAGACCTCGTCGTTGTTGACGTTCATCTTGGGGCGCAAGAAGTCCAGAAGCATGTACCAAGAGCCAATGAAGCGCTCGGGTTCGATGCTGGTGAAGAAACCTGCCAAGTCCTGATTGAACAAACGAAGAGACTGATTCTCAGGAATAGACTTGAGAATGGTCAAGAGCTCGTAGACGTCGCCAACCGCGAAGTGATGAGGACATCCAACTGGAATGAGTTGATAAAGGAGCCGAGCCAAGATGTTGAGCATGGGACGAAATGGGGCTTCGACGAAGGAAATAATGGGGCGGCCACTATGATATTCCTTCTTGGCTTTGCTGAGGATGTAGCCAGAGGGCATTTGACGGCCGCGGCCGATGGCCCACGGGTAGCTGCGACTGTATTGGCTCTGCAGGTGGTCAACAAGGTGGTCGACAACTTGAGTTGGAGAACCCTCACTTCGGACGAAGACTTGCGGGCCCATGAAAGTCTTTTCAATGGCTTCATAGTAGAGGACCGGGCAAAAGATGCGAAGGGACGATGCATGTTTGTCTTCGCAATGGAAGATGGCTTGGGGAAAGAGCTCTTGGAGTTGGGAAATGGTGGATTTTGTGAGGTGGAATGTGAGCTGAGCTTTGTGTTGAGACCATAAGGTGTCAATAAGTTCTTGGAATCTGGCTGTAGGAATGGAAGGAAGACCATTGGTACGAGCCCATCGTTTGAAGCTTTGGGACATCTGTCGGCTGTAGTCCCGTTTGGATGGGAAGACCTTCTTGAGAAGAGATCCCGAACAGAGGGGCCGAAGAGGTTCTGGCAAGAGAGGGGCTAGGAGTGCCCCAGAGAGAACCCAGTGAGAGCCGGAAGAGTTCAGGCTGGCCGATTTGTACTGTGACCAATGTTGACAGCAGCAAGTCGGTGTTGTGCCCATAGACCAGTCGGTCATAGCCGCTTTGTGGTTGCACAGAATGTCAAGTACTGCCTGGTGCTTGATGAAAAGTACTTTGAAGGAAGGATTGTGGCAAGGGACATGAAGTGCAATAACTTCGTGGAACCACTGGCGCAGGAACCGACTGACGGTGCGTTCAAGGTCCGGAGACAGGGACCACGGAAGGCGGATGGCGGCGGCTTTTGGGGCTGGTTTGCCTTTCCACCAGGCGATGGTTGAGTCAATGGCTTGAAGAGAAAGGGTTCGAAAGGGTTCCTGAATGTTGCTGGCAAGACGACGAAGGGCATAGGACATAGTGAGGCCACCGTCAAGGGATCGAAGGAACTTCGTGGCCTCGAAGCGAGATTTCGTGTTCGAGCCCAGATCATGAATAAGCTTCCACATCTCCAAGCGGTTCTGGAAGCGAGGAGAACCAAGGATCTCTTTGACTGCCGAAAGGGTGAATTTGTGACGTCGTTTGCGCCATAAGGTGGCTAAGCCGAATTGAGGAGTCAAACTCATAGCAGGTCGTTTGAGGAGACCCTTGCGGGGATGAAAGAACTGGCAAATGAAAGGATAGTTCAAACGGGGTTGCCACTCTTGGATTAGGGCGAGCTCGAGACTGCGGAAGTCAGGACGCCGTAGAAAGATTGGGAGTGGAGCCCAAGTGAACAAGCTGTTCTGTTCATGCCAGTATCGTAAAGAGAGCTCGGCTTGTACCAGGCGATCGTTGCCCAGTTGGAGGAACTTACGAAAACGGGAGTGTTCCCTGGACATGACCCGGTTGCTGGATGAACCGATGTAGAATTTTGGTTGCAAATTTTGTACATGGGTAAAGCGTATGTAAATCGAATTTGGCTGGAAAAAGTCTTGCATGAAGAAAGCATGGTCCGACAAGTGAGGGGACCATAAGTAGCGGAGATTGGCACAACCTTCCAAAATAGCTTTCAGTTTGGCATTGGGATTGAGACCATGAACAATCATAAGGAGCATGAGGCGAGCTTGTGTAATCCGAAAAGCAAAGAAAAGCATGATGGAAGAAGAGGTAGTAAATGTGGTAAGAATCAAGAGCACAAGAATCATCGAATGAATGAGATGAAGAAGCGACTGAAGGTATTTGTGCTTGAGCTTGCGACGTAGTTGAGGGCCTAGTCAACAGCTCACGGTCACTGCCAGAATCAGGATTTTGACCAGAGTGGTGTCGTTGAAATTGCCTTTGAAAATCGACACTGGAAGGCCCATCATGATTGCCGTACGTTGGACGGTGTCAATGGCGGAGTCCGGTTGTGCTTGCCACCACTCGTCCACTTTCGCCAAATTGCGCTCCACGGTGGAGCGTTGAGCCGGAGAGAGATTCAAATCTCGAAACCATTGATTGAACGTACGAACTGCCAAGGACGTGATGGGATGTTCAAGTAGCCATGCATTGGTAGTGACAAGAGTGACCAGCAGGGAAGAAGGCTCAAAAGCAGGAGGTGGGGTCGCAGCATTGCCTTGAAGGGCCCGAGCAATAGGTGTGGAAGGAGGAGGAGCAGAAGGTGATGAGGTGGAAGGAGGGGGAGTGGAGGATTCAGGTGGAGCTGTATCTGGGGCATCGCCCAAACGCTGTTTGAGTTCTGCGACTTGCTGTTGTAGCTGGGTAATCGTGTGTTGGGAAGAAGGATCGGTTGCTTTCATCGGAACCCATTGTTGGATATATTCTGCCACGACCTTCGCTGCATACTTCGTGTTATTAATCTTGTCCAATGTCTGGCCGTCCTGCCTGGCTCTGCATTGTGAAACCCTGTCCATGTCGATGCCACGATTCCGAAGCTGGGAAAGTAGTTCAGTGCCGAAGACCACTGTAGCGATGTCACCAGTCGGAATCAAATAAAGTTCTCGGCCATGAGCAATTTTCCGAAGCCAAAAATTGTCAGCTTGTTGATACAGCAAGGCCGCCAATGGCAAAGCCAAGGGATCACACCCTTCAATGTCCAACTTCGAGGTGAGGGATGAGGACCGGATAGTCCGAGGAAAAAGTCAGGCCGTTGACTTTGTTGCAATCATGATGAATTGGATCACTCTGCCAAAATTGGTTGGCATCAAAGCCATAGACTCTGGGTTCCTCTTGTGTAGGGGAGGCTGATGCAGGAGTTGGAGGTCGAGAAGGTGGAGTGGAGCCACGTTGTGAAGGACATGGAGAGGAAGCCGGGCACGTGTTGCCACCTGGCGATGAGGAGTTGATGGACTGAGCAATTGTGTAGGAGGAACAGGTTGAGTGGCCGGGATAGTTTGAGAAGGATGGAAGCATGGAGTGGAAGGACACGGTGTAGGTGGAAATGGGCAGGGAGGGCCCGGATGCCAGCTGCGTGGAGGGGCAGGAACGCCCATGGAGGAAGGTCCCAAATTGCGGTTGTAAGGTCCAGGCATATTATAAGGTCCCGGCATCTGTGGCCACACAGGTCGGAAGGAATTAGGTCTCTGAGGTTCTGGCCTGGCAGGTACTGCACGGATCGACGATCCCATAGGTCCACGCCACGTAGGGAAACCAGGAAGGACGCGGTCAGCTCGAGGTGAGCGGGAGCGATCAGAAGAAGCCATGATCGAGAAGTGGGAGCGATCGAGGCACGGGTGCAAAGCAAAAGAGCACCCACAGTAACGGCATATTCACTGGGTCATGCCAAAATTAGCAGGACCAGGGGTTCTCGGCTTAGCCCCATGCCATAAATGGGAAGTAGAAACACAAAAAAGAGGAGATGAAAAGCACCGAAGGACGAAAATGAAGGAGAAAAGAAGAAAGAAAACCGCAAACCCAAAGAAAGAAAGAGAAGAAAGAAGAAAGAGGCAAAAGTACGGAGGGGTTCTTGGCTTAGCCCCACGCCATCAACTGAAGTTGAAAGGAGGGGTTCTTGGCTTAGGCCCTGGCCATGTGACAAAGCAAAATAAAATAAATTAAGACATCAGATTGAGACAGCCGTGCAGAGGGAGAACCATATTTTCCGGAAGAGGTGGTCCAGAGTCGCACTCTAGAAACTATGGTACAAGGATCCGAGCCTGTGAAACTCTTAAGTCTCATCCTCATCGTCAAAATGGTCACCCCGACGATGCCAAGGGCGGAGCTCTTCTGGATCTGGAGGTCGGTCATCCGGAGAATCATCTGGGGCTTCCTTAGACTTTTCCTTAGAGATGTCAGGTGTGTAAGTTGCAGACTGGCCCTGGCGGCTTTCAACAAAGGATAGGTCTGGCCAGACCACAATAAGGCTTCGAATAGTACAGTGTTCACTCCTCGCCACCGTGTACTTCTCAGATGTGGTGACCACCCCGCGCAGGGCGCACTGAAGCTGCACCATGTCGTTCCCACCTGCTTTCAAGGCCAAGTGCTCTTTGGCCCCTTTGTGTTGAAGAGCCAACAGAATTTCTTGCTGGCCTTTGCCTTTGGTGCTGGCTCTGTCCAGGAGATCTACCAAGTTCCAATTTGGGATCTCGCCGGCCCGGCTGGTGACGCACGATCCCAGCGAAAAACAACCGTATGTGGGCTGTTCACATTTGCTGAGGATTTCACAATAGGACCAGTCAGCCGGACGGACCATGGCCTCGGCCAAACAATATTTCGCGCCAATAATGTTGGTGCCGTGGATCATGGCATAGCTGTAGTTGGCCTGATGCAAGAATGCAGGTTTCTCCTCGAAGCGTTTGATGTGGGACAGCTTGACGACCATTGCCCTCTGTGACGTATTGGGCAAGTAGAGGGACTCAACCCGTCTGAAATCCACTTCCTCCAATAGCTTTGAGGCGCCAAGGACTTGGAGAAGCGACTGGATCCTGGATGCCGGAATGCTGTCCTCAATCTGGCGAATGTTGGCCACAAATTGGTCCCGAGTTGGTTTATCCATGTAGTCCTCAAGGACGGGACGATGCTCGGGTTTGATTTCGTTAGCTGCTCGACACCGGGTCTTGTCAGCCAAACACTTTTTGACGGTTTGAATCCATTCCTCATCCTTCAATGATGGATCGGCAAGTGGTACCTTACCCGGTGGAGGTGCCGAAGTGGATGGAAGTTTGGAGGTATCTCGACCACTAGTAGGCCGACGTTTGTCGGTAAAGGCTGTGCGAGGAGGAGCAGGTGGAGTCTTACGATTGTCCCGGGGAGCATCGTAGGAGCGCCAGGAGGATGAGCGAGTCTCCCACTTGGGATCCGTCCATTTTGAGTCCCAAGACTGAGACCAGGAAGATTGGTGGTACTGGTCGGGCTGAGAATCTGACATATAGTCCTGCCAGTGAGTGTCCTTGGTATCCTGTGGCCACTCAGGGGTGGTGGCTTCACGGACACGGAGTTTGACAGGAGGACGTTGAGGAGAACTGAGTTGTGAACGGGGAATGGAAGGGGACTTCGAACTGGCAGGACGTGGACGTGTGCGGTAGTGGCGAGAACGACGTCTTGGAGGTGTGCGGCTGCGGGGAAGTGAACGTTTGTCCTCAGCATAACGAACACGAGGAGATCTGGATGGAGCTGGCTGTTTGGATGGAATTGAACGAACGGCACGGGGAAGTGGAGGGCGTGATGTGGTGACAGGAGTGATAGGAGCAGTAGAAAGATCCGGTGTTGGACTCAGAAGTTGAGAAGGAGGTTGAACAGTCTCGGGAATCAGTGGATGTTGACGCATAGATTCTTTGCATGCCGACAGAATCTGGGAAGCGACCTCATTCGGATCCACAACCGGTGGTGCTGGAGCAGCGACAGGTGGAACAGGAGGAGGAGATGGTGCAGGAGCTGTGGGAGGTTCAGAATATTGTGGAGGAGGAGTGGATGGCACTTGGACTGTGGCAAATGGGAAAGGATATTCTGTTGTTGCTGTAATAAAAAATTGAGCTGAGCCTGAGACTGAGATTCGCGCCACTGTGCTTGTTGCCGGTCAGCCATGAGTTGTTCACGAAGGAGAGTCTCAGTGCCACAACCTGGTACATTGCCTTGGGCAGTAAATCCTGAAGGTGACATCTGATTCATGGCGTTCATCATCGGCATCCCTTGAGATGTCATCGGGCGTTCATCATCGGCATCCCTTGAGATGTCATCGGATCTTGAAATTGAGGAAAATTGGACATAGGTATCTGAGAGTTGAACATTGGAGGACCGGTCACGAGGTTTGAATTTCCTGTGGGTAAAGTATTTGGTGTAGTCGTCGGCTGATTCCAGGCTCGTTGCATCCAATTGAAAGGGAACATGATGGGCGACGGTGAGGCAGCGGATGTGAAATTATAGAAATAAAAACCATCACAACAAAGAATGCACTCTAGTACAAACATGCAAATGTCGTGATCAGGCTCGAGGGCCCTCTGTTGTCGAATCAGTAGTTGAGCCGAGGCTCCATAGACGGCTTACAGATTCAAAATGAATTACGTGCACAACTGACCTCACCAGATAACCATAAAGAGCAAGAATTCACCATACCTGCAAGAATGTCCTCCCAATAGACCGTTTTAGACAAAATCCTAGAATAGATAGGAATTAAACTATTTTCTAGGATTCTATATATTTGCTGTTTTGTATAGATATCTATTTTAGACTGTTTAAAAGCTACAAAATAGATAGATTTTTTGCAAACTATTTTCTGGAAATCTATCTATTTTGATTTGTCTATTTTCAAAAAAATAGTTAGATTTAGAGTNTTTAAAAGCTACAAAATAGATAGATTTTTTGCAAACTATTTTCTGGAAATCTATCTATTTTGATTTGTCTATTTTCAAAAAAATAGTTAGATTTAGAGTTATCTATATAGATAAAATTTGCCGAAATAGATATCTATAAATAGATAGAATTTGCCGAAATAGATATCTATTTTCGACACTAAAACTTCGAACGAACTCCGGNTATATAGATAAAATTTGCCGAAATAGATATCTATAAATAGATAGAATTTGCCGAAATAGATATCTATTTTCGACACTAAAACTTCGAACGAACTCCGGGCCCATACTTGGGGCACGATATAAAACTTCGAAGTTGGCTTCGGAGTTTTACATCAAAAAATGACAGCCAATTTGCCTCTTAGTTTTGTGGACAAACACGCTCATGCGATAAGTTGCAATAATATGCACATATATATTGATGCATTTTGATGTTTTGATCATAAAAACTGTCATTGGCTCTGACCACACAGTGTCACATGTAAACATGTTCCAGTTTGATTCATTNATCATAAAAACTGTCATTGGCTCTGACCACACAGTGTCACATGTAAACATGTTCCAGTTTGATTCATTGCATGCATCAATATATTATATATATGCACATTCAGAACACGAACTGTCAAGATACTACAGGCAATGTCTCCTTTGCTACATAATGGTTCTCTCTCTCT
>BGPT01000669.1:252756-263334 GCA_003297045.1 Symbiodinium sp. clade C Y103
CTGCATCAGGTCAGCAACCCCGACCATTGGATCGGCCACCAAACGCCGAACGGATTGGGATAACATGTTTCCTATAGAGAGATCATACCTTGAACCTGAGGTCTATTGGGACATATGCTCCAAAAATAGATGCCAATGAAATTGGGCCACAATGCATATTACATATTTAGAATTCTTTNTGAGGTCTATTGGGACATATGCTCCAAAAATAGATGCCAATGAAATTGGGCCACAATGCATATTACATATTTAGAATTCTTTGATCATTTACCTTTACAATGATCCCCCACCAGAAATTCCTCTCAACTCTATTCTCTCAAAGTGCCAAAACATCACAACTCTCACAGTATAGGCTCTCTCAGAGTGTGTGCAAAGCTGNCCCACCAGAAATTCCTCTCAACTCTATTCTCTCAAAGTGCCAAAACATCACAACTCTCACAGTATAGGCTCTCTCAGAGTGTGTGCAAAGCTGACATGAGTCTCTTTCTACAAAAAACTGTAATGTGGCGAGATTGCGTTCTATGATATCATTTCGCGAATACATGTAAAAGTATCTTTTTTATCATTTACACAGTTGGGTGGCATCATTTTCTTCACAACCAGAAAGTTTCACAGCGCAGCAGTTTCTTTTTTTTCACCATGGCTGTGAGCATCACAAAAACCAGAAGATCACAACGACCTTGTTCTTGTCCAGAATCATCTCACTCTTTGGTTGACCTGGCANTGGCATATTCATTGAGGAGCTGGCTCTGCACTGCCTTCGGGTACTCCTGGAAGAAGAGATCGAAGGGGTCAGCTGGTTCCCCAAAGTATTGATTCCACTGCACGTAGTCTTCCCATTCCTCCTTTGCTTCCAACAAGGTTCTTGGGCATCCAACGCTCTCTGCACGGCCCACCTGGTGGTACGTCGGGACCGCATCCTCCTTCCCCACATCATCCTTCCCCCCCTTGCCCTTGTCATCCTTTTTCTTGTCCTTCTTTTTATGCTTCTTCTCTCCTCCTTTCGACTCTCCTTTTGGANTACATCGCAATTAATGCTTCTCTCACAATCTCTCATGTATGGTACACCGATTGTTTTTACATCACATCCACTCTCTATACATTAAAAACCAAACGCATGTTTTTGGTTTTATAGGCACATGATGGACATGAAAACGTTAACATGAAGACACTGATCACCGAATCGTGTTCAAACTATCCAAGTCACAGAAAACCTCTGATAATGCCACACTCTCATGTTGAAAAAGGCCGAACACTGTTCATAGTGATCCTATTCCAAAGGCATACATGTTTTAGCATGTTGGTAGCTACATAAANCTCATGTTGAAAAAGGCCGAACACTGTTCATAGTGATCCTATTCCAAAGGCATACATGTTTTAGCATGTTGGTAGCTACATAAATTTCCATGTTTTCGTGATATTTAGAAAAATCAAAGGAGTTGCTTTTATGAAGCGATGATTTGGAGAACTACCTTAAGGGTTTACATCCAACTACACTCTGAGGAATCCTTTGGGAGATATTGTATATAAGATATTTCAAGAGATACTAAGATNACTACACTCTGAGGAATCCTTTGGGAGATATTGTATATAAGATATTTCAAGAGATACTAAGATAGAGAATCTCTGAGAGATAAGATGCTGTCAGGGAATGCTTTGAGAGATATATTGTGAGAGGCAACACTTCGGGGGGTAGTGTGAGGAAGACTTCGACACAGGTACTGCGTCTGTGGTGATACTTCGAGAGTTTAGANGAGAGTTTAGATGAGGCAAGATCTCGACACACAGATACTCTGTGTGGTGGTACTTCGAGAGATACTGTGAGGGAAAACTTTGAGAGATACTGTGAGGGACTACTTCGAGAAATACTGTGAGGGAAAACTTTGAGAGATACTGTGAGGGATTACTTCGAGAAATACTGTGAGGGAAAACTTTGAGAGACACTGTGAGGGAAGACTTCTTTCTTCCTGATACTGTGTGTGAGGGAAGTGTTGAAGAGATTCTGGTATAGAGCGCATTACTGAGACAAATACTGTTATAGCATGTCTTCAGTGGATTTTTTGTCGAAGTTTCTTTGATAGTAAAACTGTGTGAAGGTGAAACCTTCCATTAAATAAAGCAAAATGAATCCACAACCAAAACATGGCCACCAAACCTTCAGGTGCAATATGATCACAAGCATGTTCACGAAATAAAACCATATGTTCCATCATTGGGCGTTGCAAAAATGATTGCATTTTTGTTCAAAAGTAAAACTTCGATCAAAGTTCGAAGCAACTACGTATAAACTTCGAAGGCAAATTATCAATCGATTTCGACATGGTAAAAAAAAACATGAAAAATACAAAAATATACCAAAATACACGCAATCTATTTTCAAGAATTTAAGATATATAGATTAAAAAATTGCCTAAATATACTAAAAAATAACACGCAAATCTACCTAAAATAGATAAAAAAAATAATCTATTTGCAAGAAAAATTAAGATAATAGATAGAATAAATTCTACCTAATAGACAGGAATCTATAGATCCGGTGGATCTATTGATTTTGTAGTTTTTTGTCTAAAACGGTCTATTGGGCTGAGACCTGTGCACCATGATGCAACTGTTCATTGATGACCGTCTGTCACTTGAGCAAAGCTGGAAAGAAGGAGGTTTCCAGTCCCTCGACAAAATGGTGAATGCCCCCAACTGCGGCCAGTTGTTCAACCAAGTGGAATGACATGACCATCCGATCCAAAAGTGATGATTGCCCAGTACAGCGGCACGTGGTTTAACCCTGTGATGTGTCCAAGTTGGTGAATGCCAGGCACGGCGGCAAGCTGTTCAAAAACGACCGATCACATGGTGAAACAATGAAAAAAGGCCAACTGTTCCACTTTACGTAAACCAATTACCATTGCTAAAAGTGTAAATTCGGCTTTCGTGTCGAAGGTTCCGGCAATTTACCTAGACAGGTATTCCCCGAGGGGCTCATGCCACCATGACGGAATCCGACATGAGTAACACACTTGAACAGAAACATCTTCACNGAGGGGCTCATGCCACCATGACGGAATCCGACATGAGTAACACACTTGAACAGAAACATCTTCACGAATTGGGTAGCTAGAGTGCATTCGACGTGCAAACCACACTCCCTTTAACTGGTCCTGACAGGAAAGGCGCAANATAAGGAAAATCGACGTGCCGGTTCTTGGCTTAGCCGGTTGCCATATGCGGTAAATGAAACGGAAATTGGAGCAGGTACGCAGAGCTGATCAGGCTCTGGATCCCATGAAATCAGGTAGCTTCGTTGGACGTGGTCCCTGATTGCATGCCACGTCCCCCTGCAAAAACTGAGGTAGTGAATAATAAAACAAAAACACAGGACAGCGGGTAGAAGTTTTACCTCTGTTCAGAGGTTACACACACACACACTTGAACAGAAACATCTTCTCGAATTGGTGACTAGAGTGCAGTCATGCAAAGCACAATTAGAGCGTTGACCTGAGGTTCAGATTACGGCAACAGTGCAAAATACGGATCAAGTTTTGGATTGTTCGGAGTAGGGGTTCTTGGCTTAGCCCCATGCCATAACTGCCAAACTGAAATGAGGAAAATTGGCAGGTACGTCACGGTGATCAGCCGTGATATCCGCATGTACTGTGGCCGCTTCGTTACATGGATGGTCCCCCTGCTGAAAGTGAATGAAGTACAATAAAAGTTTGTGCAAATTGCAAAACTGAGGCAAGGTTCGAACATCCCATGAAATGCCGAAAAATATCGAAAAAATCGAAAAATATGAAGCCATCAAGTCAAGGTAGAAGTTTTACATCTCTTCAGATGTTACACACACACGCCCTGCCGCAGCAGAGCCTTTTTGGAAGATCAGATCAGCGGGCATCAGGTTCGCATAGAAAAACGATGCAAAACGACCTGAGAGATCTATAGTAAGATCGAATGAAATGAGTTCAGGGCCGGACTCACAAGTCGCTATGATCAGCGTCAGTCAAATGGACGTCACCTAGGGGAGGGCCTCCACATTCGCGAACAAAGCCAGCCAAGATATCCATATGCATCGCGAGCATCTCAAGCTCCGGTAGATGCACCCTGGTATGAAGCTCCGTAGAATCGATAAGGTGGTTCATGTGCATGCGCATCTGTTGAGGTAAAAGCGTAGGAGGAAGTTCTCGAAGCACTTGGATGACATGTGCCATCAGTCTCGTCGGAGTATCCAAAGAACTGAGAGCTGCAGATGGGTCGGGTGCCTGTCCCGGGAAGGCGGAAGTCCCTGCGTCGGGGTTTGGTTCATCATCGGGGACCTCATGTGCATGTGGGATATTGTAGTGATCCCGCCAATAGTTGCCGATGCGGACGGCAGTACGCCAATCTCCAATCATCCGATACATGTAGTATTCAAATTGATCTCACGAAGACGAGCAGTTTCGAAGTTCACCTCATGGATCTGCAAGTCTTGGGTGCCATGGAAGTCCTGTTTGATGAAGGTGAGCTGGTGTTTGAAATGTTTTTTGAACGCCATAGGAAGTGGTAGGTGGTTCCAGCAGTGTAGTGGACGATGGAAAAGGTGGAGGAGGTGCTGTATCGGAGGCTCCATAAGTTCCCGTTGGGGCAGGTGCAGCGGAGGATGCTGCATCAGGATGGAACGGCAAAGAATCATGATCGGTATCCATCACACGATGATCGGAAGGCCAGGGGAGGCCAGCAGCGGCAACAGTGCGTTTCAAGGGTTGCATCTTGGGCCAGCTAACAAAGACTGTGGGAGACAGCGAAATGAATATGCAAGTCAAGAGCAATATATCTGAATGAAGACAAGAACTGCATGACAAAGCAGGATCTGCAAAAGGTAGCAACCGTCAGGATTTTCTTCGGAAGAAATGGTACCTGGAGCATTCACGGAAGAATGACGTTAGGAAAAACAAATTACACATGACTTTGCATGCGAAGGGAACTTGAGGGTTGGGATGGCGTTGTGAAAATCCCATGTAATTACTGTACTGGTGAGTCTGCCAGTCAGGACGGTAACAATCAAGGAGCTCACGAAGATTCCAATAGGGTTGATCAGGGGTAACCTGGAAAACTTCAAGGCCATTGTTCTCATCATAGCGGATCTCCAAGTCATCAGTATTGACGGAAATTTGCCATTGTTCTTCAATCCTCTCAGCAACACCAGCCAAGATGGCGTCAAAGGTGAAGGTGTCCACTTGATTGGCATAGACTGTATAATTGCCAAAGGCTCTTTTCTTCCATTGCAGTCAGCGTGAAATGGTTGTGCGGGTGCGTTGCTGAATGATTCCAATTGGTATCAGCTAGACTGGAAACCGTCGAGAAGTCAGTGATACTGACAACGTCCCGCCATGCTGGTCCATCAGAGCTCGAAGAGGATGAGCCAGGTGGTACAGGTAATTGAGGGCGGGTAGACCATCGATTTGGAGGATCATCACGAGAACGGGATCGTTCGACGTTCATGTCGGCGGCAGGACCAGTAGCAAAAGGATGATGGGCTTGATCAGAGCTGCGAAAAAGGACACTACATAAATTGTAAAGCCAAAAAGGTGCAAATCAAGGCATGAAAGGAACGAAAAGTATGGAAAAACCATTTTACTGCGTTTACGTGGGCCGAAGTCGGCAGGTGAGTCGACAAATAAACGGAACCCATTGGTTAGGGTGATCCACAGAAGAAAAGCCGTCATATTGGCGGCGTGTCCACTCAGGGCGATTGTCATCGAGGATGCTCAAAATGGAGCTGTGGATGTCCAGGATGACATCATTGGCGCGAGCATTCTCGTAGTGGAGCTGAATATCAGAAACAGGGACCACCACTTGCCATTGGTCCATCATCTGGTGAGAAATGGCCTGTAACAAATCGTGTACTCGAACACGGGAGAGCATATTGGGATGAAGGTGTCGAGACAATTGCCGAAGGGCGTGTTCTGCGTATCCGTTCAAATGTTCATAGAGGCCTCGATTGAGGGCGGCATAGTACCGGTATCGACGATGAAGTTGAGATAAAGGAGAGAAGTCAACAATCACCAACGTAGGTCGCGGTGGGAAGCGTAAATGGTCAGGTGCATAGGAATATAGGTATTTGGAATTGGTTGGTTCACACCAGCAAATAATATGCGGCAAGCATGGTAGATGGAAAGCTGCGGAGAAAGATCGGCATCAAGTAATGAAACGACGGAGAGGCCATGAAAAAGTGTCCTAACAAGAAAAAAGAAACAAGGGACAAGGAGATCAAGTACAAGAATCACTGTAAGACCGAAAACCAGTATCGATGTGAGGCAAAGCAGTTATTTTCACCGATCAGTGGGCCAGTCAACTGGTTAATCCCCGTCATTGCGCGAAAGTACGTTGGAAAGATCTTCACGAGTAGATTTAAGGTAGAGCCATCTGGATTTGCAGCTATCAGGATCTCGATGTAAACGTTGCCCAATACTTTTCCAACTTGGCCTGGCTTTTGAATCCTGCTTGTACTGGATCAGCTCTTGGTTATCGACGGGTGCCCAGGGTCTAAAACTGCGAGAAATTGGTGGATGTAAAGGAGGGGCTTTCGCCCTGGTCGTCGGTGATGCTGGTCTAGTGGAGGCTGGGCTGGCGTCAGAATCCGAAGAGACAGCGAGACTGAGATTCACGCATCTGAGATTGTTGCAGTTGTTCTCGCATAAAAGGATCACTTCCGTAACCAGCAGGAACGTTGCCTTGGGCTGGTAGCTGTGTAGATGCCATCGTCGACATCATAGGAGATCCCATAGAGCTCATCATCATCGAGTCGTTGAAAGGACCAAATGGGAACATGGAGGACTGTGGGTTGAACATCGGTGTACCTGAAGAAAAGTTGGAGTTGGTAGATGACATCGTAGGTGGTTGTGAACCAGAGCGTTGCATCCATTGCGGGAAAAAGAATGGGAACATGATGGCGAACAGCGAGGGGCGAAAAAGAAAAGTGGAAAAACAAGAAAACCAAGCGACAACAAACCACTGCACTCTAGATCCGTAATGCAAGGGTCATGATGAGGCTCAGAAGCCCTCGGCTGTCACTTTAGTAGTTGAGCCGAGGCTCCATAGACGGCTGAAGTAGTCACATGAATTACGTGCACAACTTGACCTCACCAGATAACCATAAAAAGAAAGGATTCACCATACCTGCAAGCATGGCCTATTGCCTGGTTGTCATGTGACAAGTGCAAATTGAAGCTGTCAGTCACTTGAGCAAAGCTGAAAAAAGAGGTTTTGGGATCGCTGCTCACTCTGAAAACTGGAGATTGCCCAGAACAGCGGCACGTTGTTTAACCATAAACGACCGACTGGATGCTCAGTATAAAAGTGGTGATCGCCCAGGACAGCGGCACGTTGTTTCATCTAAAAAGGTGAGTGCCAGGCACAGCGGCAAGCTGTTCAACACACTGTCACTCGACACCGGCTGTGTGAGACCATGAAAGGTGAACGACTGTTTCACTTTACTTAAACGAATTACCATTGCTAAATTGTAATTCCGCTTTCAAGCCGAAGGTTCCGGCAATGTACCTAGAAAGGTATGCCCCGAAGGGCTCATGCCACCATGACGGAATCCGACATGAGTAACACACTTGAACAGAAACATCGTATCGAATTGGTGACTAGAGTGCAGGCGTGCAAACCACAATTGGAGTAGTGACTGGAGGTTCAGATTACGGCAACAGTGCAAAGTACGGATCGAGTTTTGGATTGTTCGGAGTAGGGGTTCTTGGCCTAGCCCCATGCCATAACTGCAAAACTGAAATGAGAAAAATTGGCATGTACATCACGGTGATCAGCCGTGATATCCGCATGTACTGTGGCCGCTTCGTTGGACCATCGCTCACAGTACATGGATGGTCCCCCTGCTGAAAGTGAATGAAGTACAATAAAAGTTTGCGCAAATTGCAAAACTGAGGCAAGGTTCGAACATCCCATGAAATGCCGAGAAATATCGAAAAATATGAAGCCATCAAGTCAAGGTAGAAGTTTTACATCTCTTCAGATGTTACACACACACTTGAACGGAACAGTCATTGCGAATTTGGTAGCTAGAGTGCATCAGACGTGCAAAAAACACCTCAGTAAACCTGACAGGAATGGGAGCAGTGATGGGAAGTGAAGCTGCTTGCGAAGCCGAATGAAAACAGCGATAATCCAAAAAGAATGGCAAACCATCGGTGATCACTAGCAGGTACGTCAACCCGGCGTCCCAGGTTGATATCACATCCAAACAGCAGTGTCTTTGTTAGGCAGTGACTGCTGAAAGGACCACTGCCCCCNGGAAATTCCCGAAGTCACCACAGGGTAGAAGTTTTACATCTCTTCAGATGGTACACACACACGCCCCGCAGCAGCGGGGCTTTTTTGAAAGAGGCAAGGACCCGGTGGATCATCGAAACGAAGCAATCATGGATTCACAAAGCCCCTTGGCAAGCTGATACTGCTTTGAAATGAGTGATACAAATGACATAGCCAATGATTGTTTGCCTGTTGGCATAACAAGGACGCAACAAGCAATGCTAAGGGATCACATCCTTCAGCGGCAAGCTTCTGAGNAAGTGCCGGTGACCTGCTCTCTTGTGAGAAGGTCAGGCCGTTGATTTTCCTGATGTCATAATGATCCTTGTCATCTTGCCACTTTTTGTTGAGGTCAGACCCCGGTTTCTTTTTCTGGATCGAGAGAAGGAGCAATTTTTATTTCTCCGATTTTTGGCCCCGGTAGTTATCATATCAGCCACGAGCTACCATCACTCCCATCGGCCTGTTCAGTGTCGTGTGGCGACCTGAGTTGTGACAATTCCTGCAGGGCCGGACCAACGTGGGCGATGTCGGTAACCAGCTTCAAGGGAACATGTACCTTGGGTCAGAAGCACACCATCTCTCCTGCCACAGTGTTCATGCAAAACGCAGCCCACGGCCTGAGGGTGTGAGCCACCTGACCCCCATGTCAGGCGCCGTGCTCAGCATCTGCAGAGGCTGCGTGCATTTGTCAAATTCTCACATGGTTTGAGGGTGGAATAAAGGGAGCCGGGGCCTCGCTGGTCTCCTGTGTTTGGGCGCACAATGACACGCTGATTGATATGATTGAGAGGGACAAGATTGGGCTTCACGAAGGTGAACTTGATGACGAGTGTCCCATTGTGGAGATCTGATCTTCGAAGATTGCACCAATAGACGGGACTGCCTGGGGACGGAACCCCAAGAATATGCTGGATCTGAAACTGGGTGAAGGTGGAGGACCGGAAAAATCTGCAGTGTGATTATGCCAGCAGTGATTGCATGGGCAGAAAATTGTGAAGCTTATCCTGGAGTTTCACACGGCGGAGGTTGCACCGGGCCAACTGGCACACCGGGTTCCTGCACGCCGGAGNGGCAGAAAATTGTGAAGCTTATCCTGGAGTTTCACACGGCGGAGGTTGCACCGGGCCAACTGGCACACCGGGTTCCTGCACGCCGGAGGGGAGGCTTACAGGTTGCTGCTGTGACGCAGCCCCCCGGCACTCACCCTTATTTTNACCATCTCTCCTGCCACAGTGTTCATGCAAAACGCAGCCCACGGCCTGAGGGTGTGAGCCACCTGACCCCCATGTCAGGCGCCGTGCACAGCATCTGCATAGGCTGCGTGCGTTTGTCCAAATTCTCACATGGTTTGAGGGTGGAATAAAGGGAGCCGGTGCCTTGATGGTCTCCTGTGTTTGGGTGCGCAATGGATGATGGAGAGGGACAACATTGGGCTTCACGAAGGTGAACTTGATGACGAGCGTCCCATTGTGGAAATCTGATCCTCGAAGATTGCACCAATAGACGGGACTGCCTGGGGACGGAACCCCAAGAATATGCTGGATCTGAAACTGGGTGAAGNCATTGTGGAAATCTGATCCTCGAAGATTGCACCAATAGACGGGACTGCCTGGGGACGGAACCCCAAGAATATGCTGGATCTGAAACTGGGTGAAGGTGGAGGACTGGAAAAAGCTACAGTGTGATTATGCCAGCGGTGATTGCATGGGCAGAAAATTGTGAAGCTTATCCTGGAGTTTCACACGGCGGAAGTTGCACCGGGCCAACTGGCACACCGGGTTCCTGCACGCCGGAGGGGAGGCTTACAGGTTGCTGCTGTGACGCAGCCCCCCGGCACTCACCCTTATTTTNGTTGCACCGGGCCAACTGGCACACCGGGTTCCTGCACGCCGGAGGGGAGGCTTACAGGTTGCTGCTGTGACGCAGCCCCCCGGCACTCACCCTTATTTTGTTTAGGCGGAGGTTGCGCCGGGCCGACTGGCTCACGGGTTCCTGCACGCCTGAAGGGGAGGCGTTCGGGTTGCTGCCGTGACGCAGCTCCCCGGCACTCACCCTCTACATTTGGCAGTGTGGATGGTGGGATTGGAATGACGTGGAGAGGAANGTTGCTGCCGTGACGCAGCTCCCCGGCACTCACCCTCTACATTTGGCAGTGTGGATGGTGGGATTGGAATGACGTGGAGAGGAAGTATGGGGAAGGTCTATCAAAGCTTGAAGATGTTGTCTGTCTCGAGAGCCGGAAGCGGTGAGGTTGTACATCTCTGACATGGGCTT
>BGPT01000670.1:8036-39704 GCA_003297045.1 Symbiodinium sp. clade C Y103
CTATCTAGCTATCTAGCTATCTAGCTATCTAGCTATCTAGCTATCTAGCTATCTAGCTATCTAGCTATCTATCTAGCTATCTATCTATCTATCTAGCTATCTATCTATCTATCCATTTATACCTGCGTTCTATTTGTGATGATTTTGATCCCACCATCCACTTCAATCCAACTTCTTCTTGGCCACTCAGGCTGGAAGGTCATAAGCTTGGAGGAATGGCCCGAATGGCCCATTGAGTCCTGCAAGCTGAAGCCAGTTGAAGGATTCGGATGGCCGTTTCCATAAGAGGTCGACTCCATATTGGTGGCTCTTGAAGGGGTACTCGTCGTTGCCTCCTGGGATGAGGAAAGTGGTGTTCAAGGGCTCAGCCAACTGGCCCCAAAGATCAACAGATGTGAATCAAACATAATCAAACCAACCTGTTGTAAAAGATCAAGCTTCAACTTGAACCAGCGAATTCGTGCCAAATTTTGAATATTGTGACATCTTGTGACTCCCCATCCATGTATCCTGCGGACCCCTGAGACCCGAGCCTGGTAAAGGGCTTCCTCCACCAGCCCCAATGCGCAGCAGCAGGTTTTCAACAGCTGCTCCACGCGGTGTTGGTCATATCCTTCCTCTGGACAAAGGTTAAGCAGGAGCAGTCTGAAATGGTGTTTCCAAGCTGCGTCGTGATCGAAGTGACCCTCTCTCTCTGGTGTGTGAAGAAGAGGATGCTCTGTTATCAGAATTCCTCTCACTTCTTCCAGAAGAAACTGAAGGATCTTCAGTTCATTGGCCCTTAGGGCCCTTTCCAGCAAGCCCTTAAGGACCTCGCAGCGGTGCCTGAAACTCAGGTCAGGATGAGCCATTGCCATGTCCGCAGTTCCGTGGAAACTGCAGTGACCTTGAAGCACCAAGCAACATGTGGGAATAAACTGACCCTAAATACACTGGCAAATCATCATTTTCCATATCAAACATGCCTTTGGATACATGTGGGGGTGTCATTTTCAGACTCCCCAATTTTGGTTCAGGTTTCCATCCCAGTCCACCGCTCAATTCTCCTTGGCCAACTCTGGAATTTCACTGTCACTGGAGGCATCCTCGAGTGGAAACTCAAGTTGTTTGGAGTTGCGCTGAGTTGCATTTAAAATACCAAAGGTGGGATGGCCTGAGCACCTTCCCGTACACTCTCTCTCTCTCTCTCTCTCTCTCCATCGCCTTCTCCGAGAATGTTGCCAAGGACTAAAGGCGAGCTATTTTCCCTTACACCATTTCGGTGAATGGGTTTGTTGGAAGATCTTCCAGGATCTATTGGAACAGTCAGTCGACCGGGATGGCCAGGCAAGATGATGCGTACAAACCAACGACAGCTAATGAATCACAATGAGCCACGCATACCCATAGAAGTTTTTTCTTTTTTTCGCAGAACGTTCATTCACAAAAAACTTAGGTGCCTGAATCTTCATGACATGCTTTTCATGTAAAGATATGGTATAGCAACATACCCTCCAGATCCTCCAGTAGTCAAACATAATTTGATGGAAAAATCTATATTTCTAGAGGATTTTCCCATTTCAATATCCATTCAGTTCGGGGAAATCCCAGCCATGCGGGAAATAAAGCATCCCCAGCATCCGCACCTCCTGCTCTCTGGCCTTGTCCTTGGGATAGGTAAAGAAGAGCCTCGGCCCGGAGTTTGCATGGAAGCTGCTTTGGCTCTGCACTTAGTTTGGCTAAAGGATGTTCAAGGTATAAAATGAAACAAACAGAAAGGGAAGCCTTCCTTTTGCCATGTAGGGGGTCACTGTCCCCTTCATCCCATGCTGGAACATAGTCACATCACCCTCAACAAAAGCTATATAGATACGTGTATAAAACTCCAAGAACTGAGATGCAGGATTATTACCCACAGATTTCAGCAGGGCGCTGTTGATCCGCCCAAGGCACATGGAGAAAATGATAGCAGAGATGGCGCATGGAATCGTTGACGTGATGCACAGAGACTTGCCCAAGGCCTGGCGTTGACGAGGTCTTCCCACAGATCCAGATGTCAGGTGGTTCCCACCCCCCAGGACTCCTACTTGTCGCCTAAATTTGAGATGGAAACCAAAAAGGGATGAAATAGCCATGTCATGCCATGTCCAGCTGAAGATCATCTTCCGGACTCAATGTTTGGGGTTCCATAGGGTTCCATGTGAGACTCAGGAGCTTTATCATCACCAGCCTGGGCATTGTGCAGCCGTACCTCTGTCGGCATATTCTCCTTGGCTGGTCGGCCCTGCATTGGGCATGTTAAAAGGGTGCCTATATCCAACAACTGTTAAGTCCATTAGGCATGTTGAGTATCCTGCAGTAGGTTGCTTGTCTTATTCAATGATGTTATTGTACTGGTATGGCCCCATGAGTACTAGCCCCATGTATCTGTGTGCATTCCCCGGCGCACTGATGGCAGCATGACAGTAGCGCCTACAAATTCGCCAGGCTGAATCAAACCGACATTGCCGCGATGTGCCCGAAGTAAATCTTTCAGCAAGGCGATGGTCATCCCATCTTTCCCGAGAAAAAACACCATACAACCCAATTAGGATTATATCATGTATCAAATCTATTATGGACTATCCCCAGATGTATATGGATTATATATAAACATATTATACCTCTACATATATTATACACACAACCGTTTTCATGCATGCGTATTACGGGTCATAATCCACTCACCAACTCTCGGATGCACATCCACAAAATCGGGGCCAACGTTGGCCCCACGGGTTAGAGTTCGCCAGGTGCCAGGTGGCGATACCTTCATCGTTCAGCTTGTAGTTGAAGAGATGTTGGGCCGTCATACCTGGCCAGAAACGGGGATGGCATCTCAATGGCGCGATTTGTATCTCAATGCAGTGAGGTGAGTGTAAAATGATGTATGAAATTGTCATGTATTCTTCGGGATGATGTATGAAATGTGCAATATCATTTCCATACTATACCTTTTTCAGTACAAACAATTGTAGTAAATAGTGCTATTGCAGTATTATAATTGTTCTTGCTTGCCTTATTCATTCATGTGAAGATCGCAAGAAGGCCCTAGACTCACTAGACACAAGTGGTCCGGGGCTCCCCATCTCCGCCTACAAACATGGGCCCAATCATGTTGCCACTGGTGAACACGATGGCGACCTGACATCTGAAGTGGGCCGGTAAATCTTGGGACGTTCAACCACCTGGGTCATATCCAGAACCCAGGAATTGAACCCCAAGAAACCAACCCAAAAAAAAACTGGGTGGAAACCAATATATAGTCATGTTTATTCTTGTTTATCCTATCCACTATCCATTGTATCCCCATTACATCGCCATTATAGCCCCATATCCCGTTATATTCCCATCATTTGCGTACATATTATATATATATATATATCTATCTATCTCTATCTATCTATCTATCTATCTACCTATCTATCTACCTATCCACATCTCTTCATTACATCCTCATTGTATACCCATTATATCCTCATGGTATCCCTAATGATATCCCCTGTACAGGGGGAAGGGGTCATCATGGACGCTCGGTGCCAGGTTGTGCTCGGCATGGACCGAGGCCCCAAACGTTCCAGGCAAAGGCCGAAGCCAACTGCCGCCGCGGCACGATGTCGATCCTGACGTTGAACTTATACAGACCTTGACAGCCTTGGGAAAACTTGATCTCTATACTATATACTATATATATACAGCTATATAGTGGATTTTCTACCTTTTACATATCTATGGTAGTTTGCTAGAGGGTAACCCAAAAAGAATGGATGTTAAAATCGAGATCAGATCGTATTTTTGATGTCCCAAATCAAGCATATTTGGAATCCAATAAGAACCATGGGATGATGGAGATGGGCTTTTGGATGTTTTTGGACAAAAAAAGGAATGATCAGAATGATCATTCAAAACACGAGTGTAGTACAAACTACGTACTACGTACCTGACAAGAGAACAAATTTAACAAAAGAGCTGCTGATTTCCGGATTCCTGCTGTTTTTTTTTCCATTTATAAGTTGTTGTTTACTTAGGAGCGCAGCTATTGAGCAGCTATTGTAGTCTTCACCTGAGGACCGCACAGTACCGGGTTCAAGCAGCCAGAGACCTCCCAACCTCAGCTGGAGAAATCTGGAACTGTTTGCCGTATCTGCTGGATCCCTTTGACTTGACATACCATAACATTTAACAAGTGACTCATCTCTTTGTACCTCAATATATATCATTATGATTGGTGTTGGCACTTGCACTCAGATCCTGGATCCACATTTTCAGTGGCTGTAACTTCTTTCGAAGTGCCACTTTGACCCAGCACCTGAGACCCCCAACTGCTGATCAAGCCCGTCAGAAACAGGATGCCAGCGAAAAAGACCTCATAGGGAAAGGCATGGATCAATATAGATCACCACACTTCACTCATGAAATAAGAATTGGAAAAGTTGACCAACCGAAAAGAATATGATATCATCAATGGTGGCTTCTGGGCGTTCTGGCCACCCCAGCATTGACTTCTCGTGATATCTAGACCTCCCTGTGTCGGCATGGTCCATGGTAACCATGGTTTTTTGTTTACATCTTTTATACAACCAATTGTACGGGGAGGGGGTCCTGCGAATGTTCACTTCTCCTCTGGCAATCAAACCTTGCAATTGAAAATCCTATGTCTAGATATTTATAGATGATTTTTTATTTAATTTTAAGCCTACATTTATAGGGGACTGTCCATCGCCACGTTTGACCAGAGGGCAAACCAATTCTGCACCTTTGCGCCGAATATGCCAACGAGCATCTTGCGAGTTTGCACTTGGTTGGGCCTCAGGTATGTTCATGTGGTTGAGCCACCCATCCTCAAAGATAGAAATTGGGACATGGTTTATATCCTTGAATATTAGGGAAAATTGGGAAATGATAATTGGGATATTGCGATTATTGAGATGATGATTCATGAACATACGGAAATGACAATCGGAGTGTGAATATGATATGAATCATCATCTCAGAAGCAAATGAAAATCAATGGATAAATCCCCCCCGCCCAAGAACCAATGGATTGGTTAATGGGAAAATTTTAACCGGAAACCCATGGGATTTTCCCATCAAATATAGAGGTTTCCTGTAAATTTTCCCTTAAACCAATCCAATGAAAGAAAAAAAAAAACCTATTGTTGTGCTAGATCTCTTCAGTCTTGGAGCAAGAAAGCTCCACACCGAGCCACGCCCACGAAAATGATGTAGGAAAGGGGGACCGAAGCCAGAACCGACCACATGGCCACATAGATCCTGGTAGAAGTCACCCAGGATGGGAATTTATACGGCAAATAAACATGTTATAGTGTTAGCTTCTGTTTTATTTTCTTTATGTTCAAGATAGATACAGATAGAACGTCATTTTTTATGGAAATTTAAGGATGATTCTTGAGGTAACGTGCAGGTATATAAACATGTATGAACTCTTGCAAGATTGTATGCTGCGCATGGATCTACATGCTTAAACTGGTTTGTGCAGTGCATATATATATATATATATATACGTTTAAATACATTTAATAAGATGTATACATGCGTGATTCAAAGAAGCGTGATTCAAAGAACTTTCACATATAACACATGCCCCTTGAATCAACAGTCTGGACCAATGCTACTGTAGAGAACCTGTACTGGGTACGTGCTTGGCTTCTTGCAAAGACTATATCTATAGCAGAAGTAACTTCCCAAGTCAGGAGTCGAAGATAATCGCTTGTTGCCATGCACACTTCCTAAAAGCTGGGGGAATCTCACGATTTCAACACCCTATGATTGATCATCGTCAGGTTGATGCAAGGCGCAACTAACAAGGTATTCACACATGTTGAAAAACAAACACCGAAGGTGTCAACCACTCATGTTCGTGCGCTGAATGCCACTTTGAAGCATGGAACCAAAAAATGAACCTCCTGCAATTTCATTCAGCCATGGGACAGTCCCAAATTCAAAACGAACATCCTCCATTTCAATTGCAAACTTTGTCAGAGTGACACGTTTTTCCGATTCAATCGATTGGGTTTACACAAAGGTAACCATGACTTTTACCATGCCAGTTCTAGGATCCATTGCCATGTTTGATTGCCAGAGGTACCCTCTGGTAGTATCTGGTAGTTAATTCATGTAGCATTGCAAGGAATTTCTCAATTATTCTCAAGTGTTCATGAAAGAATATTTGGAGAATCATCTATAATTATATGTGCCATGGTCAAGATCATGGTAACCATGGTTTTCACCGGGAATCCTTGTGATGGAGACGCAAATCTGGGTAAGTTCCAATCATTCCCTGAAATACCATGAAATAAAGGCCATTTGGGGATGATTCCCTATATCTAAACCATGATTCCAATGAGGTCACAACGTGAGGCCGTTATAGTTTTTCCAGATTCTCATCCGTTATATTCCCATTATACCACCATTGTTGGTTGGAATAGCCACCATTCTTGATGGTTGAATGCCCATGAAATCCCTAATGGATTGATGGCCATCTGCCATGGCTCCTCCCGCTGTTGGGCCGTTGCAGGTGAGCCAAATCCCCCAGCGTGCCACCCACGGTGTTTCCCAAGCCGTCGCCGATGGTGCCTCGAAGCGAATGAGAGTCACAGGTTGCGATGGAAGATCGCAAGTTTTAAAATGAAGATATACGGAAAATCACTACGTTTAATGGGACATATAGGGAAAATCACTACTTTAATGATAATGGGAAAATATAAGTCAAAATCATCAAACCAAACTCAAATGAGCCATCTATACCAGTTCGCAAACTGGTATTTTCCTGGATGGTAGCCAACAAAAAGAGCACAACAACTCGTTGTTCGGGCCTCAAATAATCCTCTCATCAAGAGTTGTGACCTGTTATTAGAATCCCTGAAACCTTGCAGGTTGGTGGTTGGTCGCCAACAAAAACATGTTTGGGAACCAAGATGGAACATAAAGAATCTTGGAACCACCCAGCCAGTTTAGTATCCAAATCTTGGATGGAGGTAGATGATCTTGAGCACCGCAGAACCGGCCAGCACTTCTCGTCATGTCTCCCTTCAAGGAGGCCTATATAACCCCCTGCAACAAGATTATAAGATGCTAAGAAGTCAAAGACTCGGCACCCCCCCACACACAACAAAATAAATACGTACCAATGCCCAAAACTAGGCTCATGTGGTTGGTTTGTCTGAAACTAGAATTCACACAAGAAAACTCCGACGGTTCATCACAATTCACGATTTCATACGATTTCTATCTGGTGGTTGGAAAACTCCAAGTAGCTCCTTAGTTCCGTAGTTTTTGTGGGGAATATGGATACCCTAATCGCTCCAAACCGTTCCCCCCTAACCACCCGATTTTTTTCCCATTGAAATTGCCCAAATTTTATGGGTAGCCTCCGGTGTCATCAAACGTGACGTGACTTGCTGCAAAAATTCCCCATTTAGTTCGATGATCTTCTCAGCTATAAACCTCCATACATAATTATAGAGGATTTCCATGGATTTCCCATAATTTCCCTCCTTATCAATCACTTATAATTATGGATGATCCCATAGAAACATATTAAACCTCCATTTTTTGTTGGTGGTTTCCCAGCCAGCCATTGAAACGTTCACCCGGTGCATCCCATCAAAATCGCCAAGCAACGCAAAGCCAAAATCAAGCCGCCTCAAAGGCGTCAGGAAAAAAGGGGGGATATAACCAGCAAACCTAGGGACATATGAGGTCTAACCAGAAAAACTAGAAATATCTGGGGATATATTGGGATGCAACTAGAAAAACTAGGCATATATGGAGGTAAAAGATGATAAAACCACAGCAAAACTAAGAAAAGAATGGGGATATAACTGATATAACCTACAAAACTAATAAGATATTAATGATATATCAAAAGGGGATATTAACCAACAACACCAGTGACGCATTGGTGTCTTGGCCCCCCAATCTCTTAAAAATTCGTCAGGCAATGGGAAAAATCCTGCCAGATGGGATGAAACATGTGTGAATCGACCAGCCAGTTGACCGGTGAATGTCATGATCCTGGAAACCGGGTGCAGCAGATTGATAGTTAAAATGCGGCCGAAGACTTTTTTTGCGAGTTCTTGGGTTGAGGATGGTTGAGGTTTCCCTATGTTCAGACAAATCCACACGGTCGTGGGTCAAATTTGAGTGCCTGGATCGACGGAATGGGGAGATGAGGGACAATGACCAACTCAAAAAGGGATGAAAAGGAGATTCACATCTCTCAAAATTGAATGGCCATGCGTCTATATCTACCCTCCGGTAATCAAACGTGGCAATGGAAAATCATCCCTAAACCGAGGTTTTACTTTAAACATCACCCGTAAATGGAGGTTTTTCATTGCCAAGTTTGGTTACCGGAGGGTACTCTGAGACCCTCCAAATGCACCAAGTGGATCCAAGTGGCACAAGGCGTTGGAGACACCCATGTACTGCCTTAGGTCAGAGAGAGGTGGTCCACAACACAGCTACGGATTTCTTGATTTGGAATCACACAATCCCCGCATTTATAAAGCACAGTACTATTCGCAATGGCCAAAAACATGGGCACCCACCATCATCATCATCATCATCATCATCATCTTCTTCTTCTTCCTCCTCTTCGTCTTCTTTAGACAAATCCATGTCTTGTGCCAACTCTCCACCGCATGTCTTTTTGTCACGCACCGCGAGCTCGGATCGCTCCTGGCGGAACAAAGTATGGTGATCCATCCCACAATGGCACAATGGAAACCCAAAGCATCATGGGGTTATAAATCCCTTTAGACCCCTATGAAAATGGATGACCATCCCCAAAGAACTGCACAATTGACCCATGGCACGGCCCTGTTTTGCCTCAGTGTGCCACGGGTTCCAAGTTCTTGGCGAAAGCTGTGCGATAGAAATGATACGAATGGGTTCTGGCTCTGGTATATTCAATGGTTGTGCTGGAGGATTTGTTGGAAGAGAGAACTCCTACAACCCTGTTCGTTCTGCAATTGAAATGTTGAAGAATCATGAAGAATCATGATGCAGTGATGACCCCCCAATCTTGTGTTTTCAATTTCCCCTCTAGCCACTTCATCCATGTCAGGCTGGGCAAACTTGGGGACCAAAGCCAAACATATTGTTTCAAATCCTGCCAGCTGCCTACAGAACACCACGGGCCTTCTCTCCTCATAATTTTGGGCACCCGAAACCCCCCAGGCTGCGGCCTCCGCGCAGCTCTCAGCAACGGATTCGACAGGGCGCTCTGCTGCTGCGACACATGGTCTGATGCTCAGACCACCAGGCTTCATCCCAGGGGCTGCGGGCCAAGGGCAGCCAACCTCGGGGCATCCCGGTGGCGGGCGCGGCAAATGTGGATCCTGCCTCTCCCTGAAAAGCTGAGCTTGAGCAAAAGCAGAGTTCAATCAGCATTGACCTCCACACCACACAAGAGATACATGATGCCAAACAAGAATCCAAGATATTATCTCCCATGCTTTGCGCTTCAGGGCAGTACAACGATCCAAGAATATCCAAGAAGCGTTGCCATGGTTTGCGCAAATGCCCTGGGAAATGCACGATCTTTGGCGTGCCCTCAGAAGCTCAGTGAAAATGATGGATCACTGGGTTGATATCCCAGAAAAAAGGTAACAGCACACTCGATACAGCATGGCGTTCACCATCAAGTGTATTCAGAGAAATGAGGGTTCCTGCGAACCTCTCCTAATGCTTCAGCCAATTTCGGGATTTCGGGAGTGAAAGAGTCTGGACCGCTAGGAATGATATGGCACGGCTCTAAGGATTCGATCAACAGCAGCCCTAGGACGTTACATGTCCGCGTGAAGATGACATGACCCAACCCCTCTGGCAAGAAAACATGTCTTTATGGCTAATGGCTCCACCTTCCCCAACATCATGTCATGGGTTCATCAGCTGAACCATCAACCACATATCTTTATCATGCATCAGCTATATCACATCATATTCTCACATCATTGATGGTCAAAACTCACTTTTAATGGCGAAATCCCCATGAAATAACCAGTTGCAACAGGTGTTCTGTAGCAACCACCGGCCGAGCGGCTCTGAACCATCCCTTCTGCCGGTACCACTCCAGGGCTCTTCGCATCAACCGAAGACTCGCCGTCCCCGAGGTGTTGACGTTGCCCTCTTCAGCTCCCTGGGCGGCTACTCGCTTATTGGGGACTCGTTCCAGTTCCTCGTTCCAAAACCCTGTCAATGCATGTTACGGTCTGGGTTCTCTTCGGATGAAGAAGACAAACCTGCTTTGAGAACAACTGCACCTAGGTAGCTTGAAGGTGTGCTTACAAATATATACATACTGTGAATAATCCCTCAGCTGCAGCCATTAGGGCCCGTTGCCCGGGTGCGTCCAGTGGCCAGAGGCAACCTTGTGTTGTGGTTGTGTGCTCAGCTATCTGGGGTTGGCAAATGAACCATCTTAGCATCCAATCACAGGTTATCAGCCGTAATGCTCTACCGAGCAGGATATGAGACCAAAGGCCAAAAAAAGGCCGTGATTCTTGTGAACTTGTGGTCAGTGCGCGCCTAACTAGGGGGGCTTGGTGGCTCATACCCCTCGGCCACTGAACCAGGTTGGATCATGAGCTGATGGCACCGGCTTGGAGGGGGGCTGCAAGCCAAAAACGCAAGCTTGACGGCACCAAGTTGGAGGGGAGCTACAGCATGTTCCAAAGCGCAGAGGGCTTCCTGATTGTTTTGCCACCGATGGCATGGGACCATGTCACCGGCGAGGGGGGTGTGAATAATCCCTCAGCTGCAGCCATTAGGGCCCGTTGCCCGGGTGCGTCCAGTGGCCAGAGGCAACCTTGTGTTGTGGTTGTGCTCAGCTATCTGGGNGCCCGGGTGCGTCCAGTGGCCAGAGGCAACCTTGTGTTGTGGTTGTGCTCAGCTATCTGGGGTTGGCAAATGAACCATCTTAGCATCCAATCACACATACATATATTTATCAGAATTACCGGTACCATTTTGATGAATGCATATATGTGTATATATATAGAGAGAGAGATTTATCTATTTACTTATGTATGTGTGGCATATGTACATGATATGCATGTATGTAGACAATATGTTTTCTAAAAAAAAGTAACATGAGGATATATGTACTGTATGTATATATACGTATATATCCTAAAATGATTCCCCAAGAAATCCTTGGGATGCCTCCTGCTGCGACATCTTTTTCTCGTAGTCCATGGATGCAAACATCACCTGGTGCGCCAGGAAAACCGGGTCCAGTTGTCCAATGCGAGTCTTAGATACCCTGCCATTTTTGAGCTGGTGACTATATATATGTTTCTCTTTCCATCGCCCTCATAGAAACTATTTGATACATTTTGATATACTTTGATGTTATACATCCCCACTTGATCCCATTTCTACCACAAGTCAGATTGGTTTCACACACCTCCCGAAAACCTGTCAGTTTCCCCAGGTATAACTGGGATTTCATCAATCCATGAGAACTTTCAGACTAAATAACGTACAAAAATAACATGTGTTAGAAATGTAAAAGATTGTAAAGCCACCCCAGTCACCAATCATTCAAGGGGGTTCTAATAACATCATCCCACTTCACGTTTTCCTGAACATTGTTTTCCCCTCCAATCTAATGTGTGCTAACCAACAACAGGCTAAATGTCCACCGTGTGCTGATTTGAAGGGATCATCCGCTTCAAGCAGTGGGTAAGTCAACACAGTACATACGGTACATTTTGGTGGCTCTTGCATTGAGGTACTGAGCCCCCTGGAAGAATGCCGCATTAATCTCATCAAGATTCATCAAGGCTTCAAAACAATCGAAACAGCTGAATCAAGCTGGAACTGGACCGTCTTCCACCGTGCACTGTTTTTTGGGAATGGTAGGAACAACATTGAACAACTGCTTGCAACCAGGTTGCATGAGGAAAGTCGACGCAGAAATTGTAGTCAATCCTCAGACAAACAGAAGCACCTCTGCTTCAACAATCTTGAAACACCCGGCTTCTGAAGGCCCTAGGTCTGACAACCACCAAATCAACTACCCTCCTGTCGGCAAACATGGTTTGCTTGGAAAGTGTTCCATCTATATTCTATATATATATATATTTATTTATTTATTTATTTATTTATTTATTTATAGTTCGATGATTTTCCCAGCTGCAAACCTTCATTTTTCCTGGGCATTGGGATTTCCTTGCCATGGCTTTTCAGGACACAGCCGAGCCACGGGAGGAAACAGTGGATTCGACCGCGGACCCTGCAGCCAGTCAGGGTGTTGCTGGTATCTGGTGAAGCCCCAGCTCCTCGCAGGTGGTGCGACTTGATAAGTTCTTGGAAAACTGTGCTGAAAAGCCAAAAGGATCCAAAAGGGACACGGGTATGGAAAGGGAAACGCCGTATTCAGGCTTTGTATGGTGATGTTGGACCTCAACAGCAACATAAATTGTCTTGATCATATTGACTCCTTGGTGCTTTCAAGGCGGCTGAAAATTATACCTGTCACTGGGGATGGAAATGGATGGATCACCATCCCTTCTTTTTCCTCTCTCTCTCTCTCAACAGAAGCTGAAGGCGAGCAAACGGGGGATGGACTTCTGCCTTGGTCCTTGGACGGAAAGGACATAGATACCATGAACATCCTTAAAATTCATGAAAATCCACCATGATGGTAACATAACCGGAACATAATGCGATATACTGCTATATAATGCGATATACTGCTATATAATGCGATATACTGCTATATAATGCGATATACTGCTATATAATGCTATATAATGCGATATAATGCTACATAATGCGATATAATATATATTTATATACATAATAGATATTGATGTGTCTGGGTGTGTTGCATGCAATTTACAAACAACCAAATCATCCAAAGATATCCCAACGTCCAACGTCCACAGCTCCCTCCTGACAGAGCACACCCTTCGAAGTTACCCTGAGAGTCCCAGAGGACAGCTCCCAGGCGCCAGAAGTTCTCGGTTGTGAGATATGCGTCCATCAAAGACTGGAAAGTGGCCTGGACCCAGCTGTTTCTTTTTGATGTTTTTACAGTAATAGCGACTTCAAGAGCTGGGGGAAAAAATGATGGAAACATGAGCATTGAGAGTGGATTCATTCAATTTTTTATTCTAAGGGCTAGAAACCCGGTGGCTTTTAAAGTAAGAAACAACAAATTCACGAAACAGGCACAAGTTTCACAGGGCGCCCAGGTGCATGGGCGTGGCAACAAGGCTGGCAAGTCCCCGCCAGCCAAATCGTCCCCGGTGCGATGAGTCACAACATGTAGGTGACTCTGAAACGGAGTATACCACCAATGATGGCAACATTTGTTATAGCGAACCATAAATAGAAGACACACCAGGTGATTTTGGGGCACCCAATTTTCAGCTTGACAGCATGCGTCAGCAGGGGTCCAGTGGTCCAGCCTGGCCCAAAACTCCTATCTTGTCCGCAAGGGAGCGGAAGGCAGGTTGCTGCACCGCCTCCTTGATGCGTTCAAAGGTGAATAGATTGGGCCTGGCAGAGGCTTGAGGATGCCACACTGAGAAGGTATCTAGGTAAATTAATACTAATTACTAATTCACCAATCACTAATCTGAATTAAGGCCATTTGGGGATGATTCCCCTTACTAACCATCATCTATGGTGAGGTCGCAGTGAGGTCATTTTAGTTTACCCATTATGAACTGACACAACCAGGATTCGACCGGACAACCAGTGCCTCAAAACCATCACCTGGGATGGGAGCAGAGGGGCCCCAGAGGTTCTTAACAGCCTTGCAAGGTGCATCCTCATGCATCCATATGCATCCTCTATATGAGGCCTACGTTGGTGTACCATGATGTGTCTCAATGGTAACTGCCATCTGTCAGAACCAGGGCCAGCAAAAAATGGGAACGAGTGTTTGTTATCAAACAGCACATTGATCTAGACTCAAGACTGAAACTGCACATCTACATGACACCCACCTACCCAAACAAAGAGGTTCGTGCAAGCGACAGCCGCATTCAGCAGGTAGGTCCGCCCATGGCCAAATATCTCTTCCTGGTCACCTTTCGCGTCAAGCCATGGTTTGAGGGGCCTAGTCCCTTTGGATCAAATTCACTAGCAACAAGAAGGGATGATCTAACACAGGCAGAGTGGGATGACCTCGAAACTCAATTTACCCAATCAAAATTGGTTGCTTGGCAGTAGTGACCATCTTTCTGCGGTATGATTTTTGAGTTTTCCTACCCCCGCAGCCCCCCGCATATCAAAATTTAACCGCAATAAAATAAATATAACGTACAGTAAGCAAACAATATCCCAACTCGTAATCGAACAATACTCTATACTACATATACCCAGTAATTAATGTTGAAACTATGAGATTGATCATATAATTCGCATGTTTTATATACGGTATCTCATGTACATATTCCCAAGAATAGCCTCCAAATCATGAACCCGTCGTCCCTTGCAACCAAACTGCGATGGGTCTCAGGAGCTGCAGCAAGGATCAGCGGCAGCCGAAAGAGTTCATGACACGGCTGGAGCATGAGGACATCCTAGTATGGAGCGTTGAGGCATGTTGAAACTGCAGAGGCCCTGGGTAAATTCCAGGTGGTTCATTGTGGTTGGATGAATTTTCGCGTATATATATATATATATATATCTATACACATATACACACATGTATTGTAGGGCATGCAGGCCTAATGCCGATAGATTGTTATGATTGTATATGATTACAGTTATGAAACATGTTAAAGTGGTTGAGTATTACGTACAAATCCGATATATCATCAACATGATTTGTGGCGTAGTGGACACTCTATCTATCCATTTGGAACCCACAGACCCTGGTAGTGGGTTCCAACGGTTTGCGGGAAGATTCCCCCGGAAAATCCTCCAAAAATGATGTCATTTCAGGAATTCCTCCATTTCCAAGCTGCTATGGTGGATAATTAATAACCCAGAACTAGTTCCTGTAGATGATGCAAGACTTCGAATCGAATTGATGTGGCAAAGCCATGCAAAGCCCAAGCCACAGCAAACCATCCCAAATCTTACCAGAAATGGATGGTATTGACCATGTCTATCCATCTTCATCATTGGGTTTACCCACTAATAAACTAACATAGCTGTGGAAATGACCCATTTACTTCCATGTTTTGCCTATTTTTCATGATAGTTTTCCATAGCTAGCTTAATTTACCGTTGGGTTTACCTTGTTTTATCGCATTGAACTTCTTGCGTCACGCCAAGCAGCGGCATCCAGAACTACAACTCGTGTGTACTCCTCAGCTGGGCATTTGAAAAACACCAAGCTGCTTGGTTCATAGGAAATCCCACCATGGATGATGACAATCCTCAGTAAATTGGGTAGATTTGGGTAGTACTAATAGATACTAATAGTATAAGACACCAAACTAATCATCAAGCAACAGGGGTTGAGCCGCCACTGCTCACTTGGGCAAGGTCGATTCTGGAACCAGGGGATCGCAGATCTTTCAGCTAGGCGGCTGTCAGGGTGAAGGCTGCGAGCTGAGCAAAGCTGGGTTGGAGCCCACGGTCTTTGAACCAGTTGCCCAACTGCGAGGGACATCTCGGCCCCCCGAGAAGTGTCGGGCAACTGGTGGATTTTCGAAACATCCCGGAGAAACAGTATATGAAACCACCAAGCACATTGAGATTGGCTGGGGGGATTTACTGAAATCCAATTTTGGGATATTTTTGGAATTTCAAATGATGAGTTATAAAAATCGCTTCTATACAGTAAATGTTCCTTCAAACCGAGTCACAGAATTTCAAGAACTGTGCGTTGGGAGCATGTTGCAGACACTGTCCCTGACTATCCTGACCTTTGAAAACATGTGGGCACTCTGGAAACATGGATTTCATATGATACGTTTTCTAGCACAAACCACTCTCTACGCCTAGCGGTCATCAATCATCTTCAAGTCAACGATGGTTTCATAAACACCGACTATTCATTGGCTCCATTTTAAACATGTAGTCTATAGTAATTAATAAATAGACTATTGTATACTATACATATATTGTAGTTGGCGTATCGTTATATATTATGCTTTACTACCTATGTATATTAATTACCTCACTATCCTTGTAACCTGGGCCGGGTTAGTAACATAGACTCCCACCGGCGACTGCACCTCGCCTGCTGCACGTTGAAGGAGGAGTTCCAAATCTAAGGCCAGAGCCGACCCGAAGACGAGGCACTTCGGATCTTTTCTGTAAAGTTGCTGATCTGGGAGATATTCTCATGATGTGTGTATCTAGATATATGATATATTTATATATATATATATGTGATATATATATATATACTATTATACATACATGGCAATGATTGTTTGTAGGATTGTAGGCATATTATTTGTAAGAACACATTCGTAAAACGATGCGCAATGCCGCAGGATGGGATTCTGATGGAGCCGAGATGCTGGGATCGTTTCATTGTCACCTCGGGTGAGTCACAGTTTGAAGAAGTTATGAAAGAAACGGTACAACAAAGGATGCACCAGGCACTTTCCAGAGACTTGAGGATACTTGAGGTTTCAGTTCCCTCGTCTTGGAATTTCATATACCTTCTCATATGATGCCAACCTCTCGCGAAATTGAAACAATCATGTGCAGCCACTGAATGAGCTATGCCAAATCAATTCGACGGTTGATGGTAGGTGATTGAAGGGGGGTTCAAAATTGCCCATTTTTCAAGGCAACATATCTGATTTGGCGATACATGGCGATACAACTTCAGCATGTGCAGCGCCTATGGGTCGCACTTGTAGCCCATCTGAGCGTAGCCTCAGGTGGCTGGAGCTGGATTCAGATTGAGTCTTCTCATCAATTACCCCTATGTCCGGGTTCTTCAAAATTCCGTTAGAGGTTAGAAATCTGACGAAAACAAACGGATGGCAGTTGATTTAATTTTTCGATCTGACCCATTTCAGCCTCAACCCCTTCCACTGCTGTGTTCATACACGTTCGTACTATTTAATACCAATGAGATGGATCCACATCAGGCCCAGTAGCATGGCTAACCTTGGCAACCCGTAAACATCGTAAACACACATATATGTCTAAGCGAATATGAGACATTCCTCCATACAAAGTAATTCATTACCCATGAACCGATGACCCTGCGCTTGTCAAACATGGTGGGAACTTCAGCATTTTCAGTGGAAGAATCATCTGCAAGTGTTGAGATGAACAAAGCGTAACTCATCATATTGAATGGGCGGTTCATGGGTTTATCTTGACCACAAATGGTGAACATCGACGAATGAACTATCAATCGACTTTTCATTGACGTTTTCAAGCCAAGTTAACCATGATATAAAGGATAGCTGGGAAGTCCCCAAACCAAATGCTGCTTTATAGCTGGGAAAATCATCTATCGCAGGACTTCCCCTGCCGAGGCCACCGTAGAGGCGCGACCCGAGCAGCTCCGAGGCAACCATTTCTGGCACTTCCCCCACGGTGAGCACCAGGAAGGCGCGCAAGGCTTCCGTTCCCTGCGATGGCACTGCAGCAGTGCTGCAGTGAGCGAGCTTGCACACACGGAAGACATGTGTATATACTGTGCATCTATGTATCAGTGTGTGTTTGTTTGTGTGCTTGTGTGGGTGATACACACACACAGACATATAGATATACACGTATTATACATACTTTGCATATAAATATAAATATATACCAAATGACCTATTCTCTTTTAAAGATGATTCTTTTGCATACTGATTGCATCTGATTGCATCATGCACTTAGACATCTACCAAAACATGTTGTCACAAATATGTTTTGCCATAGTTCCCACAAGAGATTGCCATCGTTGAGGAGACTTCCTGACGCACAGGTCCCAGTACAGCCATACAGCCCAGCTGCCTCCCACTTCCGAACGGAGTGCGCCATGGTTCGAATGACCTGCGCACCCAATGCGGGTCCAAAAACGGACCACAGAGTATCCACACATCACCACAAATGAACATGCACGAGAATTGCAGGACAACCAGAATCTCAAGACTACAGAAAACAGATCTGAACTGATTTTATAATCTGATTGATTACAAAATGCCAAAAAGTATCTATGCAGGATGGTAGTTCGATGATGTCCCACCATAATTTCCCGGGTGTCCAACTTTTCTATGACTTGGGGTTGCTATGGGTACTATGGACGCCAATACGCCGGCCTCTGAGTTCAAAATGGCAGCCTTCCTAGCTCGGTCACTCTCGCCAGCCCAAAGAAATGTCACCCAGGCCTCACATTGTCAACTTGGACCCCCATGTCTGGCAGCTTTCAACAAGAACTGAGAGAAACTTCTGCAATTTTGAAGGAAGTTTTTGGAGATCATCATCCCATTATATTATGTATATAAACACATACATAGTAATAGATATAAATGCATATGTATATATATATATATATGTTATATATAGACATAATATATATATATATATATTATATTATATATATATTATATACATAATATATATATATACATATATATATATATGGCTATATGTATCTCAATATATATATATATATATAATTGTATATATATACAATTATATCGCACTAATCCGATTTTTAATCCGCCTCCTTCGAGGTGGCGTTCGCAAGGATGGAAGGAGTGCCTGGCACAGCAGGAAATCAGTATTTCATGGGGATGTAATGGGATACATTCAAGATACAAAGCTCGAAAAACCAATGACGAAAATGAATGAAATGATATGAAGATGCGGGATACCACGATTTTTTTACGTCAAATTTCACAGGGAATGTATGGAAACATTGGGTTTTCCTTCACCTTCTCTCACGCGATTTTCTAACATTTACAAACCCATATCACAGTCATGAAGGAGTTTTGACGCAGTTGTTTATAACGACTCAGGCAGAAATGTGTTGGTACTCACTATCTGCCTACCCTATCCCGATGCGAGAATTCATTGCCTCCCTCAAATGCAGCCTGAAATTCTCGAAATAGGCTTGAAAAGGTGGAACCCTCAAATCTATCGCACGCCAGGTGGGGTAGGACTTGGTGGTTTAGGATGATTGATAATTTGGTAATCGGTGTTACTGATTATTAAATAAAAAACAAATCGGTGTCTTTTTTCATCATTGTCCAGATTAACTGCAAAAAGTTAGGGGCACCTCTTGCAGCTGACGCCGCAAACCTGATGCCAACTACCCTCCGTCAATCAAACATAGCTAGCTGGGAAATTCCGGAACTAAATATGGAGGTTGATACTGGAAAAAACATCTATGATCTATGAATATATGGGATTTTCCATTGCGGTGTTTGATTACAGCAGAGAGCAGCTGATATTCCAAAAAAATCAAAAAAGGTGTCTAAGAACTTGTCCATCTTTTTGGGCGTAGCCATGTCACGAATGCGATGTTTTCCATTTTCATGATAACAAAAATCTTTGTTTGCACCCGCTTATGGAGGTAGAGCAGCCAAGCAGCCCATCAACCGCCATCAGCTATCTCTGCAAATCTGCCAAGGAGCTTGGTGTCTGTTTCGACGTCGTTCCCTGCAAAATCTCATGGAAGTGCTGGATGTACTTCGCTTCGGCCGACAGCAGACCCTGAGATCCCGGATGATCCCGGCATTCTCGTGGGGATTTCGCCCCCACCCCTCGCAGTGATCCCCCGAGAAAGATAGCTGATAGCTGGTTAATAAGCTCTTACTTTGGTGCTTGTTGGTAAATACGTTAATAAGCCCTTAATAATAGACCTTGCTTCTCCCTACTTTTTGGGAAGGGCACCTCTGAGCGGGTCCTTGACTCCCAATGATCTTCCGTGGCTCAGCACGCACACGAAAGCAAATGGGCATGCACAGGGCCTAAAATCAGCCTAAAATAAGACTACCTTGAATTCACCCAACCATGCTCTCAAAGTCCCATGAAAACAACATTAATCACCTTAATCAATCGAAAAACCAACTGGAAAAAACACACATTTCTTTTGGCTTGAAGAAGCTGTGGAGATATCCCCAGCAACAACTTCCAAGGGGCCTGCTCTGGAAGATCCTTTGCAGGGCAGAAGTCCTCTGCCTGGGCACGTCTTGAGGAAGCTGTTCTGAAAAGTGAGTCAATTGAAGCAAAAAAACGGATGAAGCATACCACTATTATTTTCCAAATAGGACATGTAATGTATATACGTATATATATATATATACATCTGTGTGTGCACTATGATATACTAATAGGGGCGTGAAACGTCAAATAGAGTGGATGACATAAAATAGCATAAAATCATCTGGGATGGCTGCCATTGGCCGCCTAGGTGCGCTCCGCAGCAGCAACATGCGGTCCAGGCGTTTCTGAAGCCGCGAGAGAAGGGGCAACAAACAGTCTGAAGCGATAAGCCTTGGTGATCTCGCTGTGCCAACATTTCTGCCACAAGAAAGAGGTGGTCCAAGCAACAAAAGAACGGTGATTTCACCAATAGAAATGGAGAGTTAAGCAATAAAAATCGGTTGGCCAGCAAGAATTATCGGATATCATTATATTATTTCCATGGCTATGTTAGTTTACTGAAGGGTATATATTACATATATATATATAACCCACATATAGCCACTATGGTGGTTTGCTTGGTATATTTAATCCTCACCCCTTGGGACTGCCCAACCCACCCGAAACGCGGATCAGGTCGCATCAAAGTAGCGATGCGGGCAGCTGGGGTTTTCCACCCATCATTTGGGCCTTGCCTGGATACCAGTCAAGGAAACAACGTGATGAATCATGGTGAACAATGATTGACTATATACCCTCTGGTTATTTAACATAGCCATGGAAAATCCCCTATAAATGGAGGTTTTCATGGGAAAATCATCCAAAATTAGCCATTTTCCATGGCTATGTTAAATAACCAGAGGGTAATAATGATTCTGAATGATTAATAATAATGGTTTATATATGGTGAATAATTTAATTGTTAATAATTAATCATTAATCATGATTTCGGTTGATATGTAGTGATTAACAATGGCTTTAATAATGGTTAATAATGGCTTGAACAATGGTCAACACTGGCTTTAGTAATGGTTAATAGTGGTTGGAATAGTGGCTCTAAGAATAATCGTCAATGATCGGGAAGAATTGTTAAAAAGAAGGGTTAATAATGACGGTTCAATAATGATCAATAGTGGTAATCGTGCGAGCATGACCAACAACAATGGATAAATAATGGATAGTTGATGATAGTTGAAATAATACAGCAACCCCCATGATAAAGCATCCCTGATATGTCCGTCAATGGGTGGTATAAACCATCACCAAATGCTAGGTTTATCATTTGGTTTAAGCACATTATCGGTTTTACTCCCCTACCCCAAAAAAATGTGAAACATGTTTGTACCCCCAGTCATAATGTTGTTTGTTCCCCAGTCGTATAGGTCGCAAAATCGAATATTCGGGTCAAACCAATTCTGGGATCAACCGGGGTCACAATCGCAACTCGAGATCAACTAGTGGTTGGCTGCCCGTGGGTGGGGTGGAATCCAGGATTCTCTGATCAAAACGATCAATTCATTATCAATAAATGTCTATATTATATATATATATTATATCGCATTTTGATGGATTCATTCTATAGAGTCTAAAGTCTGGAGTATATCAGTTTGGGACACCCCCAGCATTCAAACCTGGTGAAAAGAATTGGGCCCAAGCAACATCCACCACATGAGTTCTTGCAGGTGCAGCTGGGCGGTCCTTGGCTGCGGATTTACCCGAAATTCATGGCCATATGGATTACTTTGTAAGAGGGAAAATGATGATTTTGTCTTCACCCTCCATGCAAACAAATCTGCAACGCTACAAAATGATGATACACTAGTGGATCTAGGGCTATTTGGAGGGGTATTTACTCAAATGGTTGAATTTTCAAGCAAACCCACAGGTCATCTTGCCAACCACCAGTGTCTTTTAGTTGGAAGGCCTGCCTTATAGTCCCCTGCTATCTATACGCTGCAGCCGTGAAGCTCAACGTATCGTTCCATCACCTTGGCAAGGCATCCCCAACTCAGAATGGCCATGGAATCAGTTTTCCTTACAGGACCTGGATGCGATCTTCATGGTGCCATGAAAGGACTGCCTGGAATGTCACAGCTTTGGTTGCCCATACCCAGGATGTTTATGGGTGAATCCACAATGTGTTGATGATGAGTTTGCTATCCCTGTTTAGCTCAATCCTATGTTTCACGGTGCAACTGCACAACTGGGTGAAATCAAGTAAAATCACAATTCTTGATTGAGTTTACAAAGATTTAAAAACCAAAGTATCAACGATGTCCTATTCAAACAAAATACGGGGAGGCTTGGTATACACTTCTCATCATACTTCTCCCGGGTTGATTGGGGGCGACCCCTCTTTTCATCACCCCCCTCACTGGGACAATGCCATTACCCACACGTCGATATGGAGAACCCAACATACAAGTAGATCATTTGCCGGGGCTTTCCCATTGGTTTTCCGTATGTTCTATTCATTTACCAGAGTCTGGAGGGTAACCATCCAATCCATCCCAAGTAGATCCACAGTTTGTTGGTAATTTTTAGCAGCTTTTGATGGTTCATCTTCCTGGGGGGCCCGCACAATTTGAACGGCCCCAAGTGCGGATTTGACATTTCGCCCAGTCTCTCCGAGCTGTTCCCGGCTGAGTGTGGTTGTTGCAGCATCAGCGGCCGCAAGCTCTGCAGCTTCTAGGGCCTTAGGCGACTTGGAACTGACACCAACTGCGGGATCTTTGGCTGGCAAGTAACCCCCTACAACCGGAATGTATTCGGATATGCCAGAAAAGCCTCAGTTACTAACCACTTGACCAATTCTGGCAACATATGGCAAGATATGGCAACATCAAAGTGGGGACTGAACCAAGAAAAAATGATTGAACATGTGGATTTGGTCAGACTTAAGATACAATATAAAACAGGGGGTTGAGTCAAAAAAATGGAAACAACATGAGCGTCATGATCTTATGCAGAACTGGGAATCAAAACCGGCCAAACTCTATGCTGCATCGAATGAGTTGAACCACGTCCTAAGTGGAAAATCATCCTCCAGACTGGGGCCTTGCAGTGGCTTATATGGATGGCTATTCCGCCCCAACGCAACCCAGAAGAACTCAGCTCAACACTGTCCTTTTGCGCAGAAAAAAACCTGTCTGGCATACTATATGTGATCATGTCTATCATTATTGCTTGTTCAATCGCGGTTAACCCAAGTTACTGAGAGTCCCAGTACCCTCTGGGAACTCAACATAGCTGTGGAAAATCACCATGCCTGTATGATATTAATAATAGGTAAATCACCGAACTAAACGTGCCATCCATTCCAGTTCCCAAGCTGTTAGGTTACAAGAGGGTATTGTTTCATTAATTCCAGACATCCCATAAAATGATTATATGTGCATGATATCCCCATTATGACACCCTCCTGTAAGCCAACATAGATGTCGAAAACCCACAATTTGTAGATCATAGGGAAACCATGGGTGTTCTTTTTCTATGGTAGATCCATGTTTATCCCCTTAACAGTTGTTTTCCTATGAAAATCCCATAGATTTCCATGACCTTCCCATCCAAATCCCAATGTTTACATCATGTTTTCCATGTTTTTCCCATGAAAATCCCAGAGATTTCACCTTGCCAACCAGCCTGGTGTGCTTGCGTCAAAGGACATCCCGTGCGCGCCAGCCTCGGCGTCGAGGCTGGAGGCCCCATCCGAAAATGGGGGCACGGGCATGAGGACTATGAAGATTATATAATGAAAGATGGATATCATTGGATTGGTTTAAGGGAAAATTTACAGGAAACCATTGGTTTTTATTATGAAATATGGAGGTTTCCTGTAAAATTTCCCTTAAACCAATCCAGTGAAAGATGGATAGTAGTGATTAGTAGCGGATTAATATGGATCAAAAATTATAAGGAATGTCATATGATGACAATGGATAATGTAGAATTAGTGGATTTGATGGATGTGTTCATGAAGATTAATGGAAATGGTCATTGTTTGCCATGGGTATTAGTTCCTATTCATGAATATCAATGAATAATATGAGATATCGGATTTGACAGGTAGCAATGGACATTAACTAAATTTGATTAATAGATGTTAATGGATACTGCGAATAGTGAGTAAAAGCTGTCAAATTAATGAATATTCATTAATATTGTATTTGAATGTGTTTGATGCATATTCATGGATGCTAGACTATTATGTAATTATAGACAATGGATTTGAATCAATAGATATTAATGAATAGTAGTGGGTACGAATGGGGTAGCAATGGACATTTTATAGTGGCTGCAAATGGACAACATTATATAGATAGTAATGGGATGTAATGGGATACGTCCAACAATGCGTGATATGACAGGGAGGATTCTCAAAAAGGGTGAATCCTCAAACCAATCAGATTCATGATCATGTCGGGCCATTTCCAACAGGGAAACCAACTGAAGAAACGTCCACGTCACTTCGCCCATTTATGGATGATGTACCGGTGAAAAATGGTGATTAGGAGGCTACCTGGTGGCAATCAATCGGAAATCCCGAACTAAATGGAGGTTCTATCACGCAGTTGGGAAACTCTTAGTGGCCCGGGACCTTCCTATTTAATAGGGAAAATAGATACCCCATAGCTCACTGGATAAGGTTTGTAGCTGGGAGAATTCTCGAAACACATCGGGGAATTTCAAGCAAGCCATGTTTTGAATACCTTGGGGTCCTGACGCCAAGCAGCATTCCATGCGACTCCAAGATCCCACACAGGGATACGCCGGAGAGATATTCAACGTCTCTCCTGGCGCAACCAAGGGCTACCTTAGGGCCCAGTGCTAACTAATCTAGAATATAATATACATGGCATTGTATAGAAAACAAAAATATAACATAATATAACTATATATACATTGTATATATATATATATTAATACCAAAAGTGGGCTAATTTCATGGTGGGTTGTCCATATTTGTGTTGGTTTGCTGGGGGCTTACCCCCGTTGCATCTGTTCTCCAAATGGATGACTTTAAGGGGCAAACTACCAGAAACCCTGGTTGGGACAGGAATTATTTGATGGCCATGAGGGGCCCAGCAGGCTCACAACGAACGCCCCCACATTTCTGAACCAGGGCTTTGTAAATCCTTCTTTGCCAGTAAACGCCAGGCCATATGGTTTAGTGCTACTATATCAGCTAGTCCAAACGTTTCCCTTAACAACTTGGTCTATCGGCTCTTGCTCTCATACATAGATAATACACATAGTTGATGGGTAAGTGCTAAGTCCCTCCGAAACGAAACCGGGGCTTGGAATTGGATATTTTATTTTGGGGATTTTTGGGGCCGCCATGGACATGGGCCAATGCTTTATGAGACCATGATCTGGGGGAATCAAGTGAACTAGATGAACAGTTGGCCTAAAATTTACCAAACGACTTGTGCCCACACTTGTCACACACAACCAATGATGTTCGCGAGGGATGCTCGGGTTTTGACCGTACCCAGATATTGTTTTTTTTTTGGGGGGGGTGCTTTACCATCCACTATAGCAATCCCAAGTCATAGATAGAAACGTTGTAAACCTGGAAGTTATGAGGCAAAAACCATCAAAAACCATTAAGAACCAACACCCTGCAGCAACTCTTCAAGTCAGTTGGTCTCTGAATCTCCGGTGTTTTCGGGTGTTCCACTTTAGGGTCTTCCGTCGTCCCTTCAACGGTTCCCAGGAATGATGATACATGGAGCCTGGAAAGGGAGCCTGTCTGATCTGCCCTGTTTCGAGTCTCCTGAAGGGATCGTTGTGGCCATTGGTCAAAATTGAGGCACGTAACAGCCCACAGATGTGGCTTCTTTGTGGCAAATAATCCATTTTGGTTGGTTGATAATCGTAATCTTGACCCATACCTGTTGGCTCAGGTTCAAGCATGTTCGAACCTAGATATGGTTGAATTTTCGCTAAGAATGGTTCCTGAAGGGTGTGGAACATCGTACCGTTGCAAAGCTAGGTGAAACCTTCTGATATGCAATGGGCCGATTTCTACTGATAAGAAGATTGCGATGTCAGACCATCTCCAAGATAATGTAGGATGGGCAATGTGGGACTTTTTCCTCCAGTAGGTTTCAGTAAGATATATCTCTGTAAATACATACCTCTAGAGCTGCCCACGTGACGAAGTGGTCCCACCCCACGTAGTATATAAGTTCTCCCCACTGTATCCAACGATTATCCCCACAATTCTTCGTAATATCATCGTGTTTATCCCCAAGATCCCAGGATCATCTCCATCGTTATCCCCCGAATTGTCCGTTGATGTTGCTTGCCTCACCCATCACTGAGTTTCCCCAGCATGGTCACCTATCTCCACTCTCCAGAATTTCTGCCTTGATCCTCCAATGTGTCTCTACTATTCCCCAACTGTCCTTTAAATTCTGTGATCCAGAGTGCCCTAGAAATGAACATATATTCCCAATGGATTCCCGAAATACTGCATTAAAACCAGGGAAGGATATACTCTTTATACATCTTTCTACTATCATTTGGTTGGTAAACTCTTGGTAGCTCCTTGGCCCCCGAATTGAAGATGGAATATGGATACCCTAATCGCTCAGCTCACCCCTTCCCCCCAACCAGCGGGGGACCTGCGCCTTCCGTAGCCGCAGTGCGAAATCCTCCGCTACTGCGCCACCTTGGCCGCGCCGCAGGCGCTGCAGCTGCGGACGCAGGGCGCGGAGCAGGGCGAAGAGGGGCCAGCCGCTGTACCTTGGGTGAGTTTCGAAGGGAAAAGCCAAAGGAAAGTTGGGGTTTTGAGGAATTTTTCGCCGTTTTTTACAAGCCAAGTAATCCAGGGGTGACACATTTCAACTTTCCTTTGGACTTATTGATCAATTCTGGGCAGATGGCAAGGGATGGGCCCAAGAAAAGTTGGAAGCACTTGGAGTTGATGAAGACAAATCTACACACTCAAGTGACTCAAGTGTGGCAGCTGGTATGTTTAACCTGTTGCAGTTGACGTGTAATTTATGCTGTGCGTTTTTGGGGATCTTTTATGCACAAAAAATGGAGTGCCGATGGTTCACCATCAAGAGTCTGATTCGAAGCAAGGAACATTGGCAGGTAGCAAGTCAAATTGAGGTGGTGATCAGTGAAAAGTCTGAAAAAGTGGACTTGCCGGAAGCAACTTGGAAATACTTGGAACCCAAACACCAAGTCAGCTTGGAAAATGACCAGAAATGGCATTGGGGTTTGGGGTTTCCAGCCATCGGACAAGGCCCAAGGCGCAGAATATCCAGAAGCCGAAATCCAGGCCTAAGGCAGCCCGGTAGCTGTTGAAGCTGTTGGCAACAGCCTCTTACTGGAAGAACTTATTGGATTCGATACTCTCAGTGTCATCACTTTGTCAGTGAGTTTTCCGGAACCAACTTTAAGATCTTTAAGTAGAAAAAGCATCAAGTATTCCAGACATGGTGGCTAGCAAAGCTAAACTGTCGCAAACCCAGGGGCCATCAATGTGCAGTCCCAACGTGCTCTAAAAACCATGACTTCAGCAATCTCAGTCTCAGTGACATTCGCCGAGATTAGCTAATGTAAATCCAATAAACAACCTCAAATTGAGGATGGTGTAGACCACGCAATTCTGATGAAATTGGGGGTGGTTCGTTTTTCCGACATGTTCCATGTATGGCATATTCAAACACCTTTTGCCCCTGCATACGACAAATGCACCATACAATACATGCTCGCCATCTTAAATCATTCAAGGCGCAGGTTCCATAGGAAATATCCCAAAGATGAACCCAGGAGTTCCCATCTGTGCACCTGCTGGGCCGACAAGACATCTTCCGAACAACACATGGTTAAGTTATGAATCAAAACCTGCTTTCCCTGGTGAACATCAAATTGCCTCGTATTTACCACAAGAAAATGGATAAGAATTATCAGAAAAACAAATTTCGAATCATGGAATGCAAGGTATTGTGGCACATCCGGAGGTACATCTTTCTCCACTTAGTGACTACTGGGTTGCTGCAGCACAAATAGTCTTGGGCAAGTGCCAACCTCCACACCTCTTCGTGCGAATCTAAGAGCCGGAGGTCAAAGGCATAGCTCGCGGGATGGCTTAGGAGCATCAGAATATGGCCCACCACTACACCTGGGATGCTGGAACCAGTTTTCGTTATGCGGCCCGTTGCAAGACCCGGTGACCTTACCTGGAGGAGTTCCTGGAGACTTCAAAAAAATCGAGCATGTGCCCAAAACATTCTGATTCCGAAGATGATATGCTGGAAATATTAGCTCCCATTTCTATTTCGGTAAACATTTAATGGCGTTTCGAAAAATAGGGGTATACCCCAAAACCATTGGGTTTTCTTGTGGTTTTCCTACTGAAACATGACATATATTGGATATGTTTGGATGATTCTCGGCTGCCCCATTTTAAGAGCCCTCCATAGGTCAGGCCCAGTCGCCCAAAGGACAGCTTTCCGAATTGTGCACGCACTCCTCCAGCGCCGTGTGCCGCCTGGGCCCATAGGAGAACTTCTCAACTTGACATAGAAGCCCGAGAATTGACAAATGATTCAAATGATACCCTCTGGTAAACTAACATAGCTATTGAAAATGGTCATTTATAGTGGATTTTTCCATTAAAAATGGTGATTTTCCATAGCTATGTTAGTTCACCAGAGGGTAATGCCATGCTTGGGAGAAAGGTAGTCTTCCAATCTGGATGATGTTTCGGTTGGGGGGGATGGTAGTAGCTACCAGGTGATGCTTGTTTTTTCTGTGGGATTGAACATGATTTTCCAAATGGGAACCACGACCACTGGCAGTAGCCTGGCGCTTTGCTGGAAGCACTTGCAGTGCTTTCAGCCTTTAAGAATCTCACCTTGCATTTGAAGAGCCTATGATTCCGGCCGTGAAGGATACTGAGACTCAGCCTTCACGAAGAAAAACTAAAATCACACTTTCGATCCAATGAATAAACCAGACCCCATTATATGATATTATATACACAATTTAATTTGGGAGGGTATCAAAACCCATACAAAAGAAAAGCGGTATTCTCTTTTTATCGGTAAATTGAGGGTCAAGAGGCCAAAGCGATCCCAAACAATGCCACTTTAAACCAGGAGTTCTGGGGGAGTACTGGCTGCAGTAAAATCAAAGCACAAGACCATCCCCCATTGTGCGATTTCAGGTATGATAAAAAAACATATCCACTGTAACAGCATCATGATGGTACAGGATTGCTTGGATTTGCTTCAGGGCCCCCCTTTCAACGAATTCCTCAGAAGATTTCCAACGCTTGGGTTGATCAAAGGGAAATAGAGAAATACAGAAATAAATGAAAACCATCTTCAGCAAATAAAATTATGTTTACTACATCATGAACTTCTGTTTGATATTTCAGGAAATGACACCCGTACGACGTTCTTTATTCTGGCTTCATTGGGCCAAGATCCAGCTGTGTTCGATCATCATCCACAAGGATCCATAAGGAGATTTGTTCAAATCTTCGAACTCACCAGGTGAATACGAATCCCACCCCCAAATCATAATTTCTAGCCCTAGGGACTCCCAAATAAGTAGAACCAGTACTGAATGATGCTTTCTAGGTGGGTCTAATTGGGTTTGTCTGAACATAGGCAATCCCATCAAATTGCAATTTCAGACAACCTGAATCCGCATGAATTTGCCAACGATTGAAAAAAAGAAAAAAGGAATTGCTGTGTTACCCTGCGGCAATCACAAATACGGTTTGCTGAAAAAATCCGCCAATTTAGTTCGATGTTTTTTCCAAGAAAAAACTTCATGGGAGATAGTATGGGAGATCCCGGCCATGTTTGATTATCTAATATCCTATTGTATTCACCATTAGATCCCATTCAAGTCCCATTCAAGTCCCACCATTTCCAGCGGTTAAATCCCCATTTACCAACGGAAAATCCCCATGATCTCCGAGCAAAACCCTCCCAGTGTCAGATGCCTCTGACAGATGTGGTGCTGCAACGCCAGACCACCAAAACGACGCCAGCCATAGCGGGTGCTCAAGCCACCGCCTGGGGCATCGACGCCGCTCAGTTTCCAAATTCATGCGAAGTGTGTCCGCATGAAGGTCCAGGACAGTGTGAGAAATTCTGAAACAGTTTCACAGCGCTCACAGATTCAAACAGTTTGATGAAGTGTCCAAGCAAGTCAGTGGCAACATTGTCAACCACCAGAATGGTTTGCGCCGGACATCATGTAAATACTTAATCCGTGATTGACAGACCAATCCATGATTTCCGCGAAGCAGCATGCGCTTCTGATTTTAAGCCCGGCACAGCGTCAACCAACCCAGGATGTTTTCAACAACCCATGAAGGAGGCGTTCATTGCTCACGCAGCGTTGTCTGACAGTTTTTCTATCAGTTTCTGAGCTGCTTTGCTGCCGGAATTTGCCAGCACCTCTAAATAAAGCCCAACCCTTCCAAGCTTCATCAAAGCTAATCCCTCAGAGACGTTCGCCAAGTTTCTCAAAGCTCCGGCTGCATTCTCCTTGGCCACTGGAGTGCCGTTCTTCAAGAGCTCAACCAGCGGCTCAATGGCTCCCATCTGGACGATGGAAATCTGGTTGTCACCGTTCATGGCCAGATTTTGCAAGCCTACGGCTGCATTCTCCTTGGCCACTGGAGTGCCGCTCTTCAAGAGCTCAACCAGCGGCTCAATGGCTCCCATCTGGACGATGGAAATCTGGTTGTCATCATNCTCCTTGGCCACTGAAGTGCCGCTCTTCAAGAGCTCAACCAGCGGCTCAATGGCTCCCATCTGGACGATGGAAATCTTGTTGTCAACGTTTATGGCCAAATTTTGCAAAGCTACGGCTGCATTCGCCTTGGCCACTGGAGTGCCGCTCTTCAAGAGCTCAACCAGCGGCTCAATGGCTCCAATCTGGACGATGGAAATCTTGTTGTCAACGTTCACGGCCAAGTTTCTCAAAGCTGCGGCTGCATTCTCCTTGGCCACTGAAGTGCCGCTCTTCAAGAGCTCAACCAGCGGCTCAATGGCTCCCATCTGGACGATGGAAATCTGGTTGTCATCGTTCACGGCAAAAATCATCAAAGCTCCGGTTGCATTCTCCTTGGCCACTGGAGTGCCGCTCTTCAAGAGCTCAACCAGCGGCTCAATGGCTCCCATCTGGACGATGGAAATCTGGTTGTCTTCGTTCACGGCCAAGTNCCTTGGCCACTGGAGTGCCGCTCTTCAAGAGCTCAACCAGCGGCTCAATGGCTCCCATCTGGACGATGGAAATCTGGTTGTCTTCGTTCACGGCCAAGTTTCTCAAAGCTCCGGCTGCATTCTCCTTGGCCACTGAAGTGCCGCTCTTCAAGAGCTCAACCAGCGGCTCAATGGCTCCCATCTGGACGATNCTCCTTGGCCACTGAAGTGCCGCTCTTCAAGAGCTCAACCAGCGGCTCAATGGCTCCCATCTGGACGATGGAAATCTTGTTGTCAACGTTTATGGCCAAGTTTCTCAAAGCTCCGGCTGCCTTCGCCTTGGCCACTGGAGTGCCGCTCTTCAAGAGCTCAACCAGCGGCTCAATGGCTCCCATCTGGACGATGGAAATCTGGTTGT
>BGPT01000670.1:39720-60357 GCA_003297045.1 Symbiodinium sp. clade C Y103
AAGCTCCGGCTGCCTTCGCCTTGGCCACTGGAGTGCCGCTCTTCAAGAGCTCAACCAGCGGCTCAATGGCTCCCATCTGGACGATGGAAATCTGGTTGTGATCGTTCACAGCCAAATTTTGCAAAGCTCCGGCTGCATTCTCCTTGGCCACTGGAGTGCCGCTCTTCAAGAGCTCAACCAGCGGCTCAATGGCTCCCATCTGGACGATGGAAATCTGGTTGTCATCATNGCTCTTCAAGAGCTCAACCAGCGGCTCAATGGCTCCCATCTGGACGATGGAAATCTGGTTGTCATCATTCAAGGCCAAGTTTCTCAAAGCTCCGGCTGCTTGCTCCTTGGCCACTGGAGTGCCCCCCTTCAAACTGTCCACGACCTTTTCGACATCTGTTTCAACAGCGCCAGTTTTTTTGATGCGTTTTTTTTCTGTCAACCTTCTTTTTGCCAGTCCATAAAGCTGATGAAGCTGCCAGACATCCTTGTCGGAACACCCACTCGACTCGGAGCATCCAAAAGTAACTTCGGGGCCCTGGGCGTGAATGGGTTCCCCATCACGGTCACGAAAGTTTTTGCCCACAAAGGAGAAGTCTTCCCGCAATTTGTGAGCAATCTTTTCACCAAGCTCTTCTAAGAGCTTACTGATTTGTGGCTGGGCATTCTCTGGGCTGATGAAGGCAAAAACAAATTCATCTCCACCAAACCGAAAGGGAATGCACATCAAATCCTCAGCACCATCGTTCCATGTTTTCACACACTCTGAAATGCAAGTTGCAGCTTGCATTATGGCAGAATCGCCGTGCGCGTGGGACCAGTGGTCATTGACGAGCTCGAAATTGTCCAAATCTGATGACACAAGGGTGAAAGACAAAGCCTTTCTGCTCACCATATCCAACAATTTACCATAGAAAGTTTTCCGTTTCAGGAGGGTCAGCGAATCGATGTAGACTACGTTCAACTCGTTCTCATCTAAAGCCAGCTTGGCAAATCTATAGTCCAAAGTAGCTAGCTCTGCCTCTTGTTTGGCCCAGCTTTGCTGAAACTCAATAGTCAGCTTTGCGAGATCACCTCCAACCTCTTGCAACTGCTGTCCTATGAGCTTCAACTGACTTATGATTTCCTGGATTTGGGAGCCAAATCTGGCCACTCCATCCTTCAACTCGAATTGGAGAAATTCATCTTTGAACTTGTTGAATGTCTCTACCATGGGCAAGGCTCGAAACTTTTCTGGAACCAAAATGGTCCTCTTCACTGAAACAAATCATGTGGTAAACCCAATCATGAACCTCCAATTGTGGTCGATTTACACCACCCATTTCTGGTGACAGAATGGGAATGGTTGATGGTCATTCATGCAGTTGAGAAAGGATTTGGAAAATCGTAGGAAATCATGACAAGCCGCCAATGAAGCATGAAAAATTTACTCCCTAGCCGCCCTTTAAGATAAACACTCAAGAACCCCGAGTTCTTTATTGAATCGGTTCATTTTTGGGATCTCACAAACTTAGTGCTGTCTTGACACGTTAGAGTGGGTGGGATTATCCATTTTAATTACAGATAATTATCCTATCAATATCCATGTGGAGATGATTGCTCATGATTCTTCCATTCAGATCCTATGAATAATACATATAGTACCAGGAATTATCCAATGAACTATACATCAGTTTCGATGGGTAAAACCAAGTGGATTGGCCCTGCCAAGGCCACCCCAGGCCACCCCAGGCCAAGCCTCGAAGTTTCGCGTCCAGTGTGCCGGCTAAGGCACGCCAACGGACAGGGGACCTGGAGATGATCAACGATGAACAAGGGATGTCAAGGGTAAAGGAAGATGAAATACTGTACTGATCATGATGATGAGCAGGAGGATGAGCATCATGATCATGATGATGATGATGATGATGATGATGATGATGATGATGATGATGATGATGATGACTTGCCCAAGATCTGCTCAAGACCTGCCCATTGCAACTTCAAAACGTCCAGGTTTCAGCCTAGCAGCCCTGCACCAACCTTCACTCTGCGGAGACACTGTGACCTGATCGGGCCCGGAGCCCTTGGCCAACGCTGGGGGTGCAGTTGGGGTTGTGTTCATGGGCACATGGTGATAACAAACTCAACTTGGGACATGGGGGCCCTATAACTATGGCGGTATCCACTTATACCTGGAACTGCACCCCCAAGTATTGTTGAGGACAAATTATGATGATAAGGATAATGGAATACGAAACATATCGAAAAGAATTTCGAAAAGTATGGACTGGTCGCCACGAAGACATCTTTAGTTCCAAGTCATTTTGCAAACAGGGTTCCAGTTCCATGCACAAAGACATGAGTCAATCCACTGGTGGAAAATCTAAAAACATCATTTCCCATTCCGTTGTTTCCCCATCTTTGACCGTAAAATGTGATAAACCCCCAATGTTGACCAAACTTTGGCCTGGTGAATCCACGAGTTCAACTTGTTGGTTGCTGGTTCATCCTCCAGGTCTCCCCAGTTCACCTCATGGCCAATCTTGGATACTCCCTGTCAATGCCAAGCAATGACTCCCCAGTACTGGCTGAATTGGAATAATTCACTCACCGCAAAATAACTATCACAAGGCCAGCTGTGGGGATGATTCCCCTTACAGTTCCCATCACTAGGATTCATCGAGAGTTATGAGCCATTAAAAATACCCCTATCCCATCTCATGAAATACTATGTAGTTGGTTGATAGGTTTCCCTACTACGGGTTATCGCGGGTTATCATAATTCCCCGTAATGTAGGCTATTTTAATGGCTATAAGTTAGGTTATCATAATTCCCTACTATAGACTTCCCTACTGTGGGTTATCATATCCCTAGAAGTCTAAGTCCCTATAGTAGCCAATCAACCATAAGTTATTACTTATATCCCCATATGTTTGATGCTTGTAACTCATAACCCGTATACATGATGCTTAAACTCCCATTAAATCACCAATCAACCAGGGTACCCTCTGGTAAACCAACATAGCTGTGGAAAATCACCATTTGCAGTTGATTTACCCATTAAAAATGGTGATTTTCCATAGCTATGTTAGTTTACCAGAGGGCATCTTTCCTGGCTCGGTCAGCTTTCGCACCGTGCCAAGGTCTTCAGGTGCCACAGCCGTGCGTCAGCACCAAAGTGATCCGAGTGACGGCCTTCCGCCTAGACGAGTCGAGGGAAGAACCCATTGGCTTTGATCCAACATGTAATTTCGGTTATGAAGCCATCAGAAATATGGAATTTGCAACACAAAGATTGGTGGGTTCAACGGATAGATTTGAAGAAAAAAACAATCCCTTTTTTTCTCACCCCTTAAATGGAAGAATGGTTTTTTTCCAAACACACGCTCCTTTTGTGTCCAAGTCTTGGGGAGTTGGAACCAACAAAACAATGAATGGGATATGGCATGATATGGCGATGCTGGGATGACCTAACACTCATCAGGCCTTCACACCAAGGCCATAGACAGCCACAAGGCACCAGCGCCATGTGATTCGCATCGCTGGAGGCCATGGCGCTGTGATCCAACTATTGGTCACTCCTGTTTATGTGGGTATATCACTGGGTATATTGGATATATTTGAATCTTGTTCCTAGCAATTCACTGTATAACATGTTGAGCCATACCCATGCCCTTTTAAACAACATTTATATAATATATAATATCTTATTATAATATATTACTCAGCGTAGCAAGGGCTGATGCGGTGCAGTTACCAGAAGGAGCTGGGGTGCATTGCTGGAACTCCATCAGACTGTCGCCATCATGATAACTTTGTTGATCTTTGTTGCGTAATTATAAATCCTTAGTGGATCTTAGTGGTACTTCGAGGCAAGCGATTGGAATCTCACAGCCTGCAAATTCCTAGGAAGAATTATTTTGTGTCTACCAAAATGAGGAGAACAAAAACCGAAGGTTTTTGCGTGGTCCTTAGTGGAGGTGGTAAATCAATCGGGGACCTCTTGCAAGCTCATGGATTGTGCAAGCTGGCTGATCTGGAGCGATCCACGAGAATCTGCATATGCAAATTGCCGAAACCAAGGGCTTTTGGTATCTTTGAAGGCCACTTACAGCTACGCATCTGCTCGCAGCCTCTGGTAAACAAGTCTTGCAATGGAAAATCCCAATCTTCAACAGAGAAATCATCTGTAAGCGCAGGAATTCTCCCTTGCTGTGTTCAGTTCCTGAATCGACTCTACATACGTTTATGCATGGGCTTTGTGTCTGTTCTTTTTTGGGTGTGTGTGTGTGTGTGATTGTGTGTGTGTGTCAGTGTGTGTCTGTGTGTGTGTGTCGGTGTGTTTGTGCGTGTGTACTGTGAATGCAGTACATGATCACATCATGCATCATGAATCATCAATCATATCATATCATGGCATTCCTCAACATCCAGTATCTTCTGAACTCCTTGGCAAAGCATGACAGGAAGGGCACACATTCTTGCTCTAGATGTTCCCCAATTTACTGTGCGGGAGTCTGCGGCGTCAAATACTTATAAACCTCCAAAAAAAGCAATGAGGTTTATAGATGTTTATAGAGATAACCGGTCATAACATTGGGTTATCATCATCATCATCATCATCATCATCATCATCATCATCATCATCATCCCTGTATCAATTATATATCCCTATCTTTGGCTGGGGAAGCAGCGCTGTGCTCCCTGAAGTTTGGCCCGGCTGCAAGTACATCGTGGTGAAGCTTTGAGCCGCTGAAGGGATCGTGCCAAAGATGCCTTGCAAGATGATGACCTGAGGGCGAAAGCCAAGGGAATCTCTGAGCTTTGGATGATGGAGAAAAAAATGCGCAAAACAATGCCATAAACCACCCATGACTGGGAATGGCTTGTACCACCTATTTATGGTGATGGGATGGTTATCATTGTTTTACCAACGTTAATGATTCATGATGTTTGACATGGTTTGACGGGTACCCCATGACCTTGGTTCATTGGAGTGGTTTAGGAGATCAATTAGAGGAATCCCCTGCATTGGATGGGGATTTCCCCGAGGTTTCCCTTACTTCAAGAGGTGAGAGTCCAAGTTTGAAAGAATTTGAAAACGTTCAAACCCCGCATAGACGTACCATGGGCTCATTCAAGTCAAACACCCTTCCCCTCCCCAGCTGTCCTCCAGTCTAACTTGGCAATTGAAAATCCCTGATGTACAAGAAGGATGATGTTAATAAACATTGGACTTTTACCGGCCAGGTTAGTTACGAAAGCGTACTTAACATAAGCAGTAATACTTGCAGCTATTGGCCGCGGGTTCGTCCCTGACAGATTCATGCCCAAGGTTTCCAACAAGAACAGCCAATTCATGCCAACCAATTCATGCCAATTTCCGGGGTTGATGATATATTCGAGTGTGAATCGGCATGGTAGGAACATATGCATGTAGCTTTATTCTCCTTTTTGTTACGTCCCAGCTTGACCTTCTCTTGAGAGAACCAACAACAATGATGTATCAAGCGTTGCAACACTGTTTTGACATCTTTATCATCTTTCAATAGCTGAAACTTACCACGTTCACCCCCAATATCCAGATATATCATGATATATCATGATATATCCCAATATGGGCTTGTCTGAAAATAGGGGATACCCACAAACAGCCATTTTAACAGGGAAATTGATGATAATCCATTGGAATTGGGGTACCCTATTTTCAGACAAACCACGAAAAAAACCATATCCCACCGTGGACCCACCACCGTTTTTCAAAACGTCAGATCCGAAGATCGATCTGCCCTAGACGGGCCCAGCGATTTTCGCAACACGCTGTACTCTTCCGCCCACGTCTTGACCCAGCTGTGTGGGAGAACTGATCAAAGCCCTGGGTTTTGGAATCAAAGATATGAATCCACGGAACCATAATGTTTATGAACCAACAGAAATCGAGGAAATGGATGTAAATGGATGATTGAACACCATCAAAAATGGTGGAAAACCTAGTTCCTACTTGTCACCGAATATTTGGGAAAGATGTGACCGAGTCTGTGAGACTATACAGGATGGAAAGAACATTTGAACACCATTTGGAATGTTAAGGGGAGGAGACAAGGTTGATATCTTTGGGGGCCGCTGTATGGATACAAGACGCAGTAGGTTCCTAGACATTTGTTTAAGGTAAAATCTACAGGAAACCTTTATATTTGGAGCAGCACGAACCTTCCTTCGCTGTAGATTTCCCTTCAATCATTCCATTGATTGGTTCGTATTTCTTGTCAAATCAGTAATTAGCTTTCCTGGAAAGGTAGTATCACAAACAGCAGGTCGACGAGGCAATTTCTACGAGGCAGGTTGGAAGCTCATTTACCATTCGAAGTCCGTATTTAGATGGGTTTGTTTGAAAGAAAGGTGCCCCAAAATTTGCTGGTTGATCATCATTGTCCTCCTTAAAATTCCATCTTTTGGTATCCCTCCAATTTTGGACAAATCCAAATGGTTTCCTTGGCCTACCATGCTGGTTCGATGGAATTCTGTTGCTTCTCAATCTGCAGGTGCCTGATGGCTAGACACACTGGCTTACTGGTGGTTCCAACGGCCCCCAAGGAATTCGTCTACGGAGATTGAATACATTCAATGTAGGACCACAAACAACACGGACCAGAAACCACCAGCCAGGTCTATGTGTGTTGAATCAAGCGCTATTTTCATGTCCAAAGATCTTTTGCAAGTTCCATGTTTCAGCGATTCATCTGTGACATCTCTCCATTTCTCAATGCAAGATCATGGCCGCAACCCGTTCGTGGGCCTTCTTTGTTTCTGAGCTATGGCAGTGTGTGGTCCGCCAAGCTGTTGATGACTTGACGATGGATGCATTTTCCAAGCGACTTTATTCAAAGTACATTGTAGTAAAATTCCTTGTTCCCTGTTTCATGCACGGCCACTGGCCGTTCTTTGTGAGCATCTGCATCAGTCAGAACACTTCTCTCTCTTGTTTTTCCGCTTTCAGAAGCCCTGCTGCCAGCAGACATGAGCAGCAGACCGGGCTGCCATCACTAAAATCAGCGATACTCACCGCCTGCGCCGGCAACTGACAGCCATTCACAGCCCTTCATGACCTTGGACCTTGGACCCTGGGTTTATCATGGTTTCTCTGAACATAGGGTGCCCTAAAATATCCAGTCATTGATCATCATGTTTCCCTATAAAGGTAGCCATATATTGCAATATATTCCATTTCCCACACACCCACATATAATGTAATATCGTTGGTTATATTGCACCACAAGGAAGCTCCGAGCCTGGCCGTCGCGACAGGCCACGCACATAGATTGTTTTGCCACCGTCTCGGGTGTCGTAGTGTTTCACGAAGCGCTCCTGTACCTGCACACACGATGCCCCGGACCTTGCCCTGGCATTCCGATTCAGGAATCTTCCGCATGCGATGCAAAAACCAGAGATAAGAGATATATTTATGCAGTGATTAGGGTTTGAGCTTTGGGGCTTTAGGGTTTGTGGGTTTTAGGGATTAAGGCTTTTAGGGATTGGAATCTTAGGGTTTGGGGTTTAGCTCTATTGTTTCTGAAGTTTGGAGAAAAAAAAGGTGTGCTTGCGCAGGAATTGGGCATCGGAAAGGAATTTGCTGCGTAATTCTATACATGTGATTCCATCTGCATATATACAGTTGTACAGTTGTACATATATAACATAATGTCGTGAGGACTGCAACAGGTGATGGAGGTTGATTGTTCATGGCTACATCCGATTAATTACATAATTCTTCAAAAGAAATCCGGGCGGGTGGTTTCACCCCTATACAACTCAGCTTCGCTCTGACCTCAACCTAAGACGTTAAGCCACATCACTACAAACCGTGGCGGTTCCTGGTGCCACAATGCCGAGACACAATGTCATGCTTGCGCTCACAGATCTTGATCCAAACCTGAGAGCAGGAAGATCAAACCAGTCTTGCCTCAGAAATCTGAAAGACCGGCCTGTGTAGATGTGGGTAGTACTGTAACCATCTGAGGAGGAAAAAAGACTCTTAATTTATATCCCACCTCAATACGGGTTATGAACATGATTATGAACATTTATGAACCACTTTCCAAAGTGGTATGCACAAAACCTCACATGTTGCGAAAGTCGTGATCTCGGCTTCACTTTCAAGTCTTGCCATGCGATGATCTCCCCAGACTTTGGGCCAACATTCAACCCCAAATCAATGATTTAGATCTGTTGATATTTAGTTTCTTTTAATCTTCCTTTTTCCTTAAAAATTCTAGAGATTCTCAAACATGGACCTGCAAGTCTCATCCACTGACCTTTCCGGATGGCGGGCCACAATGGCATCGCTTTGCCATCGCAGTCTTCGTTGAGCTTCGCGGAAGCAGTAGAGCCGCCGGTTGTCCACAGATTGCAGCGCCATGCCTCCAGATCTTGTTCTAAAAGTATTTATAATTCATTCCTTTCAGAAAAATTCCAGTAATATGGAATGAAAAAAATCAGCAACATGAATCTGGGTCTACAGAATTCGTGTTGGTTGGTGAATTGAAATTCAGTGAAATGAAGTTCACCAAAATGGGTGTACTCACCAACTCAAATGAGGAAGGCAAAACACAGATTGAGAACACCCAAAGTTGTCCAGCGCATGCTGTACACTAACAATATCTAACAATGATATCACGGGCAAAGGACACGGGTGCACTTGCACCAAATTCTGAGCATGACAATCAGAAAATTTGCTGTGTCGTGATGTACCGTATTTCAAGTTTCAGGTCAGATTTGAAAACAGTTGGTTGAACTTGTTCATTTCCATCCCAAGTTAAACAGGTGAATAAGGTTAAGAAATGTTAGGAAAATTTTGGGCCTGCAAACACTGGAAAATCTAAAACAATTATGTATGTGGTCATATTGTTGTCATTTTGTTGTTATTTTTTTGTCATTCAGGTTTGTCATTTCGGATTTGCATTGCCATTTTTTTGTCATTGTTTGTCATGTTGTTCTCATTTTGTTGTCATTTGTTTGTCATTTATTTGTAAGTTTGGAGTGGAAAATGGAAAAAAAAACAAGATGCAGCCCACGAACCCGAATGCAGTCACGTAAAACACTTGTGCAAGTGCCACAGTCTTGTATGTTCGTCCCCTGCGTCCCATCGTAGACTGTAGAGTGTGGACTGGGGGGGTTGTGAAGTGTCAAGTGTGGAGAGTGGAGAGTGGAGTGTAAAGTGTGCAGTGTAGGGTGTGACATGTAAAGTGTGGAGGGTGAAGTGTGGAGAGTGTAGAGTGGAGAGTGGAGCGTAAAATGTATAGTGTAAAGAGGAGCATGGAGTGTGGAGTGTAAAGTGTAGAGTGTGAAATGTGGAGTGCAAAGTGTGGACTGTAAAGTGTGGAGTGTGGAGCATGGAGTGTAGAGGGTAGAGAGAAAAGTATGGAGTCTGGAGGGTGGAGAGTGAGTGTGGAGTGCAAAGTGTAGACTGTGGGGTGTGGAGTGTGAAGTGTGGAGTGTGGAGTGTAAAGTGTGGAGTGTGGAGGGTTGAGTGTAGAGTGCGGAGTGTAAAGTGTAGAGTGTGGAGTGTAGAGTGTGGAGCGGTAAAGTGTGAAGTGTGGAGTGTGAAGCGTGGAATGTGGAGTCTAAAGTGTGGAGTGTGGAGTGTAAAGTGTGGAGTGTGGAGGGTGGAGTGTAGAGTGCGGAGTGTAAAGTGTAGACTGTGGAGTGTGGAGTGTGAAGTGTCGAGTCTGGAGGGTAAAGTGTGGAGTGTGGAGGGTGGAGTGTAGAGTGCGGAGTGTAAAGTGTAGACTGTGGAGTGTAGAGTGTGGAGCGGTAAAGTGTGGAGTGTGGAGTGTGAAGCGTGGAATGTGGAGTCTAAAGTGTGGAGTGTGGAGGGTGGAGTGTAGAGTGTGGAGTCTAAAGTGTGACGTGTGGAGGGTGGAATGTAGAGTGTGGAGTGTGGAGTGTAAAGTGTAGAGTGTGGAGTGTGGAGTGTAAAGCGTGGAGTGTAGAGTGTGGAGTGTCGAGTGTGAAGTGTAGAGTGTGGAGTCTAAAGTGTGGAGTGTGGAGGGTGGAGTGTGGAGTGTGGAGTGTAAAGTGTGGAGTCTGGAGGGTGGAGTGTACAGTGTTGAGTGTGAAGTGTAGAGTGTGGAGTTTGGGGTCTAAAGTGTGGAGTGTGGAGTTTAAAGTGTGGTGTGTGGAGTCTAAAGTGTGGAGTGTGGAGGGTGGAGCGTAGAGTGTGGAGTGTAAAGTGTAGAGTGTGGAGTGTGGAGTGTAAAGTGTCGAGTCTGGAGGGTGGAGAGTAGAGTGCGGAGTGTGGAGTGTAAAGTGTAGAGTGTGGAGGGTGGAGTGTAGGGTGTGTTCGTGTAAAGTGTAGAGTGTGGAGTGTAAAGTGTGGAGGGTGGAGTGTGAAGTGTGGAGTGTGGAGTGTAGAGTGTGGAGGGTGGAGAGTAAAGTGTGGAGTGTGGAGTGTAAAGTGTAGAGTGTGGAGTGCAAAGTGTAAAGTGCAGAGTGTGGAGTGCAAAGCATGGAGTACAAAGCGTGGAAAGTGTGGAATGTGTGGAAGGTGTGGACTAAGTAGTGGAGCGGGCCAAGTCTACACTGGTCAGTTGCAACTGCATCAAATACTGCGCCTGCCACGCGAAATGACATGCCAAATTCCACACGCTATGGATCTGCACCAAATGCTGTGCCTGCCATGCACAATGATGCTGTCAGAATGTCCCACGCCCGCCACACGATTTGCACGTTCTCACCACTCGACGCGCCCCGGACAATGCGATTCGAAAAAAACACGCAACACGACACGTCTCAAGCATTGCGCCGCCTGCAACTCAACTTTCGAAAACGACGCAAAAGCGTTGCGCCTGCCACACAACACGATTGTCCACACTTTTTCCAGACACGTGAGAATCTCACGAAGTGCCACGCCTGCCACACGAAACGACGTTACAACCTCTCCGGACACCTCCAAAAAGGAAAGGTTTTGAAATGTTTTGAAGTTTTGAAGCTTTCGCCATTGGCACAGCGACTCCACAAGAAAAGCAGAGAATCGAGACAAGACATGTTGGAAAGATGAAAATGAGCGTTTCATACGAGGCTTCCGTCAATTTTCATCACCTCTCAGAATTTTCATCACCTCTCAGAAAATGCCACGCCTGCCACACAATTTGCACGTTTTCACTCCTGGATGCAGCCCTGACAATGCGATTCGCAAAAAACACGCAACACGACACATCTAAAGTACTGCGCCTGCACAGAAAAATGACGAAGTGCCACGCCTGCCACGCGAAACGAGGTTTCGACACGTTTGAAACCTCCAAGAACGACCACCTTTGCAGCTTCCTCCATAGGCACGGCCATAGGGCCCTCACGCGGCCACTTGCGAACGGTTGCGGACGGTTGCGAACGGTTGCGAACGGTTGCGCAACGTCTGGCGAACACACCCTCAACCCCCCAAACGCCCAGTGAAACGGGAACCCTTGCTACGCATGCGGGAAAAACCTTCAAAAATGACTCCCAATCTGGGAAATGCAAAAAAAAAACGACAAAAAATATAAAAAACGATCAAAAATTACAAAAAAAACGGTCGGCTCCGGATCCGGATGAGAAAACAACAAGAAAATGACAAACACATGACAAACAAATGACAACACAATGACAACACATGACAACACCAATGCCAACAACTTGACAAACAAATACACCGTAAAACAGGAATGACAAAAAAATGACAAAACCAAATGACAAAAAAAATGCAAAGCAGATATTATATATACAAAAAAATATTAAACAACCCTCAGAGATTGCTGGTAAGATTTTGATAAGTACAGTGTATGACCACCCATCCCCTTGTTTCTGTGTTCAATTTGGATGCCTCAACCACCTCCCATCAGTCAGTCTTTGGTTGTTTCCCTCCTTGGGGCCAAACAATTGCTCACCAATGTACCCAGATCGTGATGACTGATGGTTACTGATATTGAATGATATTGGCTGATGCAAGTCGACGCCTTTCTTCACCACATCAATGATCAACCTGTCATCCTTCAGCGGGTACTCTGGATTGTCAACAATTGCCTTGGTTCCACACTTGCTGTGCCTGCTGTGATCGCAAGATTCTAAGGGTCAACCGTCACATCAAGGAGCCCTGCCAAAGAAGACATGACAATTTTATCAAAACCATCATCAGAAATACGAAACAAAATCAAAGCAGAGTCCCATATCGAATGGGCAACTGTCAAGAAATCCTGACGGGTGTTTCGAGGTGTTTGCCTACTCTTCCTCTTTTATGCTTGAGATCAACATCAGCTCACCTGTCTTGAAAATGATTACTGTAGGTTATTCATCCCTGAAATACGCCCAAAAACAAGATAGCAACATGAATCTCCACTTTTTTCCTGGTGATTGTCATGTGATAACGTTTCATGTTACATGTTGTTTATCCTTTTTCTGGCAGGGCTCGACGCCCGGGAATACCCCAAAATTGCCGTTTCAAACCTTTTGAACAAGGAAAATTGTGAACAACCATGGGGTTTTCTATTGGTTTTCCCAAACATTCGCCACACAAAGCACGACAAAACCCACCGTAAGAACTTGCTGAGACCACTGACCTGAATCAGAGTCTCCAGGGGTTGACCTTGGTGACGTCCTCCCGAGAAGGTCCCGCTGCACTCCGCCTTGGGGCCCCGGAAGTTGGCAATCACATCCCTTAAATGGCTCAAATACGTGCAATCCCTTATCTGTACCAAACCAGTTGTTTTTTGATATTAAAAACATTCAAAAACGAATGAAACACTCCCCCATATGACCACATGAGCCACAGTCAAAAGATGGCATGGCATCCATCCCATGATGGGAATCCGTACAACGGGCTTGTAACCCCCATTAATCTCCCAATAAGCTAGAACAGCCCATGTTTTGACCCTGGCACATATGGTCATACGAAATTGTGGGCTTGTTTTGGGGGCAATCTACTGTATATTGGGGCTTATTAGGGGGATGGGATCATCCCAGGTGATGGATGGAAACAACTTAAAGATCGCAAACGTCTTCACTGGGCACAGAGTATGATGAGGTTACAACCGTTATGACCACTCCAAAATCTAGGGAAACAAAACAAAACACTAGTCCAGCAATGGATCCAAACTGGCCCCCCAGGCCCACCATGAGCGCCTGAGTGAACAACACCTCATCGGCTTTGACTAAACGTTGATAGCCATCTGGTCCCCTCAACATGTCACTCCACCATACCTCAGAGAAATGAAAAACGGTGGCATTTCATGTGGTGCTCTCACTTGGGGCTGCAGTTGGGGGTATTGATGGGTATAACTATGGTAAATAGGAGGGCCCTGTAACTCTATGCTTATATAGCCACTTATTAGTGGAACTGCACCCCAAGTAGGTTTTACCGTCCAAAAGAAGGGGGTTCCTGCAAATTACTAGGCCAAGTCTGAGATGGGAACTTGGGCATAGATCTACTTGGTTACTTTAGACCAGCCTCAGCATTGGTAGTGAAGGCCAAAATGCCTTAACGATCATGTTGGAATCGGCTTTCTTTCACCATACCAGTAGCATCACATCATTGATGCTGGTGTCAAACAAAAACAGGACCGTACATCCCCAATTTCAGGACGCCCAACCTGAAGAACACGGTTACAGAAATCATGTTTCAAAAGAACTCTCAACGAAGGTTTTCTGCTGATGGTTTTCTGAACCAAACAGATCAGTGATGCCGCTTTACAAAAATATATGGGCCGGTTTGGGATCTTCTATCCATCAGTCAACCAAGGGGAGAAGTACATCTATCGCACAAACCCTACAGTTCATTCCACGAAAGCGCATCTCAGGCATAAGTATGGATAGATAATTGTCCAGGCAAGCAAATGCTCACACCAAAACAAATACAATGTGGTAAACTCAAGGAAGACCTCTAATCTTGCCATTTCTGGTGAATTTGGTGATTGTTCAGCATTGGGTTCACCGCATTGGCTGGTGTCAAGGGACCTTCATGGCACTATAATATGATATGTTCGGTTCCAGATAATATGTCTCATGGAGGTTTGCGGGTGGACCTATCTGTTCTTCTGGGACCAATGGAGGGGTCCGTTTGGTATCGATTTACCGTCATGGGGTTCCCCCTCAATTTCTCAACCAACCTCTGGAAAAAATGACAGCCATGATTTAGAAAAAAGGATGTGTAGATCACCTCTCTCCCACCCCACGTCAGCTGGATGGCTTCCGCGGCAGCTTCTGCAGTCATGCGATGCGATGGCTCGTTACACACCATCTTGTCCACCTGTCGATTGAAGGAAACCACGGAAACATACTATGTCATTCGAGATGAGGTGAGGACATCACAACAGCCGAATTTATTCAAATCCCATACCGATCCATACCGTTGCTATTCATCAGGAGGATGGGATATGCCTTCCCCATCCTTCCCCACCACTTTGTCCATCAGATCCTGGGTCCCCGCACGAAGCCCCTCAAATTGTCGTGTTCCGAGCTTCGTGACTGGTGCACGGTGGATAGGACCCTCTCAATGCTACGCCCTAACCTCGGAAGTCCGGCTGAAAGAAAATTGATGGGTCTTGATTCTTGGTGGACCATTGATGGGTCTTAAAGGAAAACTTATGGGTTCTAAGGGGGCATTGATGGTTTTTAAGGGAAAATCTGCAGGAAACTCGAGTTTTCGCTAGACCCGGTGCTGTTAGAGACCACATAGGAAAACAATACTTTTCCTTGTCGGAGATCTTCGCGGTTCGGGTGATTCGGGGGGTCTGGGTATGTCCGGGGGAGTGGGGTAGGCGCAACATTAACAGGGTTCATTTGAATTTGCACCCATACTGGAGGCCATGCTGCTTGCAGTTCACTAGCATTTGCACACATACTTGATGCTAAGCGTACCGACCTACGGTTCTGAACACCGGAAACTCTGCGGAACCATTTGAGTCTGCTGCTCCAGCTCGTGATTCTTGATAAGAAAGGTCGCTGTTTCTGTTGGGTAAGGTCGCCAATGCAGGGGTGACATGTTCTTCGTGCCAAAAAGTTTGTTGATTATGCGGCATCGTGTGAAGAGCAACCTAAAATGGTCGTTGCAACATGGACGGCAAACTAGAAAAGCTGGATGCTGCGCTAGCATGGTGGGAAACACGTGCTGAAAGACGGGGCCAAAGAGGCAACCAAACGCCGCTGAAAGGGAAAATGATAGTCGTCGTGCAGCTGACACAATACTTCATGCAGCCAAATTGTGTCTGAAGATCGCTTGAACATGCCTGAACTGCTTCTTTTATCTTCTGCAAGAGGAGGAGAAAAAAAAACGTGCTGGAATCCCATTTGGGAAGCATGGGGAAGCAACTTTTCCTCGCCAAAATAAGGGTGCACGCCATTTCTGATAGCTACACACTTGGCACCCATCGAGCCCCAGAATCTGCGGAAGTTGAAAACCCACACCCGTGCATTTACTTTTTTTTAGATTCATAATACACATGGAAATACAAGTAATCAATATATTATCTAAAACCTGGATCTCATCTGCCCAACGAACAGGTAGATAGGTAGGGTTTTAACAAAAGTCATTATGCCCAGTATGCCTTGTGCAGCGTGACGCCTGACGCAGTCCAAGCCGCGCAAAAACATCCGATGCCGATGTCGGCCGGGCTTTGTCCTCCTGCACCAGGGGTTGGAAAGTAGTGGAACAGGTGGTGCATGAAGCCCCCAAGATTCAATGGATTGGTTTAAGGGAAAATCTAAAGGAAACCACGGGTTTTACATGGTTTTACCATGAAATACGATGATTTCATTGAAAAATTCCCTTAAACCAATCCATTGAAAGGACCAGTGATTTCTGATTTTTGATCATGTTTTAGCCGTTTGGCCTTTGCAACCCATCCCTGTTTGACCTGACCTACTGGCTCCCCAAGTGGATTCAAAGGGATCCTTCAATTCCGGCGCCACATAGCCCTCGCTCTGCATTCTCGAAGTCTGGGTCCGGGTGATGTTGATTGCCTGGTCTTTTGCCGTCTCCTCAGACTTCCCAAACAAGCTGGGATGAATCTCAAGGACCACCCCAACAACCTTGGGACATCTTTGGGAAGGCCATCCCCCATTCCAGGGTTGATTGGATGTTCTGAAACAGTCATCTTGCTAAGGAACTAGGACCTAGTTGCTGCTTCAACTGCCTCCACAAAAACTTGGCTGGACTGGAATGTTAGGATTCGTGGGGTCACTTCAAGTGGAAAATTGCATTTTGAAGGAACCCGGTGGCCAAAAACTAGGTTTTTTGCGATCTTTGGTTCCCCATTTCACTGGGATTGTCACCATCCTTAGTGCCAGTTCCAAACATGATTGTATACAATTTGATCCAAAGCAGACGCCCCCATTATAAAGTCCAAACCCCTCCAACTATAGATACATCCACCTAAACTCTACAGTGGTTGCATGTGCACACACACATATATATATATATATTATCGTATATTATATTATTTTATTTACATTGTATCATATCATATCATATCATATCATATTATATTATGTTATATTATATGATATTGTATTATATCACATTATGTTATATGTTATATATTTTATTAAAAATATATAGATAATATATATTATATAGTAAATATATTTTTATTATCTATATTATACATATTATACATATTATAAATATTATATATTACTAAATTATATATATATATATTATGTAAATTAAATAATAAAGATAATATAATATATATATCATATATATTGTATATAATATATATAATATCATAAATATAATATATCTTAAAATACATAAGATAAATTATATATATATTATATAATGTATAATTTATTATATATTATATTTTATATATTATATATTATATATTATATGTTATATATATATGTATATATATATATATACCTGGACCCTCCAAACTCGGTAAAAATCAAGGGTTGAGCCCAAAACACGGGGTTTGTTGGCAAAACACGGGGTTTCCCAAATCTAAATCTACACTTTCAGCCCGTCCAGCTGATGCCTATTTCCCTGCTCACTTTGGAGCTTTGGTTCAATTGGTGGCCTATTCCCATGACCCAAACCCACAAAAAAACAGCGAAAAACTTGATCAGTTCTGGGAGGTCTTAACCCGTGTTTTAAATCACGGGTTGTCACGGATAAATCACGGGGTAGTCATGGCTTTGAGTTCCGCCCCGTTGTTTTCCATATTTTATAGAATGCATGAGGGGGGGGTGTTCAAGGGGGGGAGGTGATCATGTCTTCCTAGAGATGTTGCAAAGGATTAGATACATCCCCAAAATTTTATATCGCTCCCTAGCAGTGCTAGCATTAGGGGTCCCTAAGGAATACCAAAGGGTCTGGAAAGCTCCCTAGCACTCCTGGTTTTTGATGTGGTGGGAAGTAACCATCAGAGATCCATCAGAGAAACAGCAAACGGGATATGAAACTGGAAGCCGGCATCCAACTCAGTTGAATGGAAAAACCTGGATCAGTGAATGAATGCATGTTGCTGGCTCAAAGCTTTGTCGCACAATGTCGCAATACTTTGTGCGTGATGTCAGAGAGTGGGTTCTCAATGGCACCCGGCTGCCCGTGTATGTTGGGACTGGTCAACCTCGTTTGCCTGTTCCAGATGTGATGGGTTTGGTCTATGAATCCAAAGACTCCAAAGAGAACACCAAACGGTTTACCTCTTTCTGGCTAGATCACTTGAAGCAAGTTCACCGCTTGATGTGGAGGGGGATTGAAGTACCTGAGACCTACAAGTCTTAATGCAACGGTATCCAATTCACGAGGAGGACCTTGAAACTCAGTTGCCAGTAGTTGGGGTTTGCAGGTTTACCTTACTATGTGTTTTCAACATTTGTTAAAGTTGGTACTAAAGTCAGAAAATGGGAGTAACACCTGGTTTGGTAGTGGGGATGCTGTTGTATGCCTGCATGCTGTGTTCATGTTCAAGCACGAAAGCCAAGGAGCACTACCTGACTTTGGATGCTGGTTCTGTGGAGCAGCCGCTCTTCTACTTTAACTACACCACCAACCCAGAGCGTTCAACGTGGCAGCATGTTCCCACCGAAATCTGGCCTCCCTGCATTTTGCCAACGCAGGAAGCTATGCAAACTGGAGGGGGTCTCATTTTCAAATCTTGGATCAAGAACCAGAGAACCTTGTCAAGGCCGCTTTGAGAAATGGACTTGACCTGACAGTGAAACAACTTGATCAAGTCATCTCCGCCAACCATGTGGAGCTACCAGAAAAGGGAAAGGGAAGTGGAAGTGGTGGATCCCTTTTGAAAAAAGACAAGGTGACCGCCCTGATCAACCACTTCTTTTCTGAATGCAGCCAAGACTACCGGGATGAACTAATAGAAAGAATGGTATCGACAAAAAAGAAACCGGACGTTCAAGAATGTCCCGATGACATACTTGAGTTTGTGAAACATCTGGACAGAGAGAACGCAGCAGAGTTTGAACGTGTTGTTGAAATGGCCGCCGAAATGAAGCTGGAGAGGGACAGAGAGAAAGGGCTGAAAAAAACTCCTGTGTCCAAGACTTCGCAAGAACCAGCGGAGAATGTTGAGCCGACAGGTGTTGAACAAAAGGAAGGAGTGAAACCAGAAGAGACGCAAGGGAAGGACGGGGATAAATTTGTAAAGAAAGCAGAGCCGTTTGTTGCACATGAAGGGACCTCACGCACATGGAGCTACCACACACCTCCAGAATTGCGAGAGTTGTTGCCGGGTAGGCATACGCTACCATATGTGTACCTCAAGCATCACCAGAACCGCTACCAAGGGGTCTATCAGTGCTTCTAGGTTGGAGTCAAAACACTTTTTTTTCTGGAGTGTTGTGGATTGGGGTTGCCCTGTCTTCCCATCAAGTTGGATCTCGCTATTACCTCTCTCCGACTTTCAGTTCCATGTGTACATGTATATATATATATAATATCAAGACATGTCGAGAAATATTTCCTACATATCGAGGTATAGACATATGTGTACATATATATACAGATATTGTATATATACATATAAAAGCGCCCCCCTGAAACCAATGGATCCATCTTTCAGACCTTTCACTTTTTCACTGGAGAAGTACTAAGGTGGCATCGCTGGCGTTCAGGAATCCAAGGCGTGCACTTACAAAGGCAAGCGCCAGAACATCACAGAGGAAGCAGCTTTGGAAACAGTTCTGGAACACTTGTTTTATGTGCACAAGCTAGTGCGTCCCAACCATGAGCACCAAAAACCGTGCCTCAATTGTACCAAGTCCACCTTTTTTGGGTGTCTTTTGATCTTTCTGCTCTCTTTGTGTTGTGGTTGTGGCATATTTTTTGCCACTAGTGGTTTGAGCTTAGGCCGACCAGTGATGAGATTGCTACCTGCGTGGCGAAGTACAAGCGGCGAGTGGCATTGTCGCAGCTCAAGTAATTTGTTTCACCTGTCACACCTTCTGTCCTTCCAACATGGAAGACAGCACACATGTTTTGGTAAATTGCCAAAAGAAAAGTGTTTGCTCAGCTTAAGATGTGGGATTCTTTGGGCATGTGAGAGTGACAACTTTTAGAAAGCAGGTTGCCATTGCAGCATCAACTCCCTACAGCTCCCTTAGCCACACCCCCCCCTTGAACCCCCCCCCCTTATGCATCCTATAAATATTTTTTGGAAAAAAATGAAGAGTTGGATCAGGGGTGTATTGACCAACCTGTGATTTTCCAAATCTACATTTTCATGTTCCCATCGATTGATGATTGAGTTTTTAATATTTAAGGATATTTAAGGGTATTCTCTGAAAACACTGTGTGTTTTACCAAACACGGGGTTTAGGAAAAATGTTCCAAAACTCAGGGTCTTGTGGTTGACCCTGGAAATTTCCAGGGTTTGGATGCGTAGGGTATACACCAACTTGCGGAACTATGGGGGCCCACTTTGAGGCCCACCGAGGCTCAAAGTCGCAGAGGATGGGAATTCCCCTCTTTTCGTCCCACAACCAATTTGACGGCTTCAAGTCTCCGTGGACCACCTTATGGCTGTGGACCTCAGAAACGACTCCGCATGGAACTGCTACTGTATCCCTTAGTTCAAAAAACCTGACAATCAATAGATTGATTTCACCCATTATTCCGCGAGACAATAGAAAATTGGCCTGAATATTGCCTATATCATTGGAGCTTGTTGACCCATTGGTTGAATGGTAATTGTTCAATTGCCAGGTGAGGGATTAAGAGGCCGTGGCCGAAGTTTGAGAATGCTTCGACGCCCGGCACCCCGCCAAAAAAAAAAGACAAGGCAAAAAAAACAAACAAACAGCAACAACAACAACAACAACAACAACAACGACAACGACAACGACAACGACAACGACAACCACAACAACAACAACAACAACAACAACAACAACAACCACAACGACAACGACAACGACAACCACAACAACAACAACAACAACAACAACCACAACAACCACAACAACAACAACAACAACAACCACCACCACCACCACCACCACCAAACAACAACAACAACAACAACCAACCAACAACAACCAACCAACAACAACCAACCACCACCACCAACAACAACAACAACAAACCAACAACCAACCAACCAACCAACCAACCAACCAACCAACCAACCAACCAACCAACCAACCAACCAACCAACCAACCAACCAACCAACCAACC
>BGPT01000670.1:60559-76590 GCA_003297045.1 Symbiodinium sp. clade C Y103
AACCAACCAACCAACCAACCAACCAACCAACCAACCAACCAACCAACCAACCAACCAACCAACCAACCAACCAACCAACCAACCAACAACAACCAACCACCAACAACAACAACAACAACCAACCAACCAACCAACCAACCACAACAACAACAACAACCACAACAACAACCACAACGACGACGACGACGACGACGACGACGACGACGACGACGACGACGACGACGACGACGATGACGACGACCACAACAACAACAACAACAACAACAACAACAACAACAACAACAACAACAACAACAACCAACAACAACAACAACAACAACAACAACAACAACAACCAACAACAACAACCAACAACAACAACAACAACAACAACAACAACAACAACAACAACAACAACNCAACAACCAACAACAACCAACAACAACCAACAACAACCAACAACAACCAACAACAACCAACAACAACCAACAACAACCAACAACAACCAACAACAACCACCAACAACCACCAACAACCACCAACAACCACAACAACAACAACAACAACAGGCAGGTACGGGTAGCCTATGATACCCCTGCCAAGCCACACGTGCAACAGAAAGGATCATCATCTGCGTGATTTTGCTTGGCATCTTGTCCACCATTCCAGCCTCTGCTGGTTCCCCGAATTTGTGTGGCACACGCTCTGGTTGGCTCATCCTGGTCGCAAGGGTCATTGCCAACACATTTGACATGCTGATGCTCTGGGAATGAGCAATCAGATCAGCAAAGTTAAAGTCATGCTGCAAAATTTGTGTCCTAGATACTACATCCGGAAAAACAATTGGTTTGGTGGCTCACAAGCTTAAGTCACTTTCCGATCAAAGTCAGCATTGCATTGTGCAACTGAACAATTGTAGATTGAAATTTCCCGGTCGCATTTGAAACTGGTCAAAAACAGCCATTGTGCATTCTCAACAGCTCTCCCAGGTCATACATAGATACATAAAATTTAACCAAAACAGACATGAATAATAGATAAAGACAACAAAACAAACAGGTGCGAAAGGCCTTTGCAAAGAGTGCAGCATTGCTTTCAGAATGTATAGGCTCTACATCTCTACAGGATTTTCCCTCAACATATGCAATAGTTCTTTAAAAACATGTGCATTGTAAACAGGCACCAATTCATGCAATATGTTCTAGATAAATAATGAAGGACTAATCAACTATCAAACAACACTTGTAGAATGCCTTTGCACAAAGAGCACTACTCCTCAATGTATGCAACAATCCTTTGCAAAAACTGTGGCATGCTTTGAAAGATGTGTAGCATTTCAAAAAAAAATGTGCATTTTAAACATGCACCAATTCATGCAATATGCTCTCTATAAATAATGAAGGAAAAATACATTTGCAAACAACACTGTGGCCTTCTTTGAAAGATGTGTAGCATTAAAAAAATGCATTTTAAACTGGCACCAATTCATGCAATATGTTCTCTATAAATAATGAAGGACACATTCATTATCAAACAGCACTTGTAAAATGCCTTTTGCACAAAGAGCACTATTCCTCAATGTATGCGAGATCCCTTTGCAAAAAAATGTTGCATTCTTTGAAAGATGCGTAGCATTCTATCCCAATTTCAAGGAGAACCCTCCTATATAAGTCATGAACCAGTTCAGAAATCATAGCATTCCTGTAGGAAAATGTAGCATGCTGTTTTGCAAGATTGTTTTTTTATTATTACAGCATGGTTTTGAAAAGAGCATACCCTTACTGTCAAAGGGCCCTTCAAACCTTGCAAAACCTCTGTCAATAAAGTGACACATTCATTGAAACATGTGTTTTACATTTCAAAGAGCAGATTCTTGTTTGTAAAGTGCGCAGCATTCCGGTAAGAAAGTGTAGCAAGAACCTACTGTAGATTCCATTGATGATGCAAAAAAAAACATTTAACAAAATGTGATTGTTCTACTTTGTTTTGAAGCAAGTGCAGCACCAACTTTTGCAATATGTCCTTTCAAAGAGTACAGCTATTCTATGGAAATGATGTTTTGTTTTGAAAGCAATGTGACTTTCAAAAGGCCCCTCAAAATGCGCAATGTCTCTGTAAACAAAGCAGAGTATTGCTTGAAACAATGCAAAACAAAGGGTCTGCTGTAAACAAGTGCTACATGTCTATGCAAAGAGTGCAATAGCAAAACTATTTGCAATATCTCCTTCAAACTAGTGCAGCATTTGCTTGACAAGATTGCAATATTACTGCAAGCTGTGCAAAATGCTGGTCAGTCAAGGAAAGCCTTCCTTTGAAGATACATACAATATATATATATATATATGTAGATTGAAAAAGTGAAGAAATGCTTGGCAAATCTTTATAGCATCCGTCCAAGAAAGTGGAGCATGCGTTTACAGCAGATTCCATCGATGATGCACCAGTGCTTGAGAAGATGGTAAGATTACTTCAGTAAAGTGTACAACCAATTTATGCAACATGTTGTTCAAAGAGCACAGCAATTCTGCAACAACAGTGTTTTTGAGAGCGCAACATTGTTCTCAAGTGATCCTTCAACATGTGCAAAAACCTCTGTGAATACAGCAGACCATTCCTTTGAAAAATGCATGTGTTTGTCTAAGAAAATCATGCAGTATATACAGTGGCTCTATGAAAACCAATGGCATTTTTATATGACAAGAAAATGTTATATTGCCATATCTCTCAGGATTAATCTGGATTAATCTGGATTAATCCAGCACTAAAAAATCACCAAAACCAAAAGAACCAAAAAAAAACAAAAAAAGACACAGATTTGGCAACTAGTCCAGAGACCAGAGTAATTGGGGAAACATCGTTTTTTTTGTTTTGTGACCATCGAAGTAGACAAAAGGCAGACAAATGCCCATAGTGTAGGCAATTCTTGAGACAATCGAAGCAGGCAAAAACCCAAATTGTAGGCAAAGTGGTTCATCTTCCTTAATTACAAAGGGTGTTGTGAACACAACAAAACAGTACATAACATTCAAAAAATATCCCCAACATGTTGTTTTTTTAGCGCTCACAACACCCCTTTCTGTATATATAATGGTGTTGTTTCTTAAAACAACTATGTAATTACAGGAAATTGTTTTGCATAGTTTTGCACAACGCGCGACAAAACCTAGTTGCGTAAAAGAATGAAACTACTTGCAATATGTTGCAATCTGCAAATCCCTATAGTTTCAACATCTCACGAAATTTCCAAATCCTACGCATGCAGTTGAGTTTGCTCGCAGTTGCGCAAACCGTGTTTGGCAAGACATCGAAACAGTTGCGCAGTTCGGCCTGTCCAAATGTGCTTGCAGATTGCACTCGTAGCGGTCGAACTGAAGGAAACCGCGATGCTCCTGCAGCGCTCAACAGGCTTAGTGAATTTATATATATGAAGATCTGAAGGCGATACGACACGGGTCGACATCAACTGACACAAATGAAAGAACATTTGGGGTGTCTAGAGCATATATGTCGGTTGCCTGGTGCCGGTTGCCAGTTGCCGACGCCGGAATCTTGGTAGGTGGCGGCTAAAACAAACCTTCAGCCATCCCTAAAGAGATCGTAAACGCAAAACGATCCTAAGGAGACAACATTCATATCTTGAATAGCCTTTAACAAATCTTAGAGATACTTTTCACCAACCCTAAACAAATTTAACTAATCTTAAACAAACCCTACACCAACACTACATAAACCCTCAACCGAGTTGAACACAGATCCGAAACCAAACCTAGAACACACCTTAATCAAAACCAAAGCAGACATCCTTGTCCAAGTGGAAGTAAACCTCAAACCGGCCCCAAATAGACACCACACACAAACACCTAAGACAATTTAAAGCAAACGTAAATAAACCTTGAACCCACCCGATGTGAATTGTCAGCTAACCCTGACACCGTAACCAAATTTCAAGAAAACACTAAAATAACGAACGCACTTCGAAATAAATTCTAAACCAATGACAAAGTTTCAAGAAGTCGTGTAAAGATATACTTTAAAGCATCAGCAAACCGTAAACTTATCCAAGACGCCCAAAATAAAGCCTAGACCCGCCCTAGAGCAACCCTAAACCAACCCTAAAAACTAAGCCGAGAAACTAACAAACCCTACCTATAAGCTAACCAAACAAACGCCAAGAAACCCATACCCTGAAGAAATCCAAAACAAACCCTAAAGAAAGCCTAAGCAACCCAACCTTAAAGAAAATGTTCAAACCAACCCGAAACACACTTTAAATCCATAAAGTAACCCTAACTAAACCCCAAACAAACCATCAACCAACCCTGGAACAAACCTAACCCAATCTAAATAAATCCAAACTAACCTGCCATGAACCTTGAACCGGTTCCATATAAATCCTACACCAACCCCTGAACAAACCCTAAACCAACCCTAAAGGCACCCGAAACCAAGCCTAAACAAACTCTAAACAAATTGTAAGCTAACCCAAAGCAAACCCTACCAACCCAAACCAACCCCACCTTCAAACGTAGAAGAATTACAGCCTGGAACAACCCTAAACCAAGCCTGAAAGCAAACACTAAACTAACCAAAAATACAAACCCAAACAAACAGACCAACCGAAAACACACCATAAACAAACCCAAAACATACCTTAAAGAAGCCCTAAGCAAACCCATCTAAAAAAAATCTTGAAACAATCCGCACCAAACCCGAAATAAGCCTTAATCAAATAAGCCCAACCTAACTCTGAACAAACTTTAAACACACCCTAAACAAAAACTTAAACCAACCTTAAATAGACCCTAAACCAAGCTTGAATGAATTGTGGTCCGATCCTATATAAAATTATATAAACTTTAGAAAGAGCCAGGCAAACAAACCCCAACCTAACCCACAGCAAGCCCTGAAGAATCCCTGAGCAAACCTGAAACCAACCCAAACCGACCTGACCCTCAACAAATCACGAAATGAAGCCTAGAACAAACCTTGGTATATACTAACCATAAAAACAAAACCTAAAAACAAAACCGAAACAAACCCAAAATACACCCTCAACAAACCCAAAACACACCCGGAAGGAACCTGAAAAAAACGGAAAGAACCCCAAAACAAACCAAACCCTAAAGGACCCCCCAAAACCAACCCGAAACAAACCTTAAATAGACCGAATCGAAATTCTAAGTAAGCTTGAAGCTATATAATCTCAAACCAACCCCAAATAGAGCCTAAACTAGGTCCACGGCTCACAAGAGTAGGGGTAGCATGACGTGTGTGCAGAAGTCTAAGAGAACGTAGCAGTAGCGTATCATGACGTATGTGCAGAAGTCCAAGAGAACGTATCAGTAGGGGTAGCATGACGTATGTGCAGAAGTCTAAGTGAACGCAACAGTGGTGGAGCATCACCTCTGTGTTGCAAGACAAATTGACGTTATCATCCCATCACACCCCACCCCACCCGACCCCCCCGATAAGCACGAAACACCACGGGCGTCTATAAGCCGTGGTCCAACTACCCAAAACAATCCCTAAACTAACCCACTAAAAGAAATCCTGAGCCAACCGTGAAACAAACCTTCAACCAACCCCAAAACAAACCCTAAACCAACCTTTAAAGCCCCTTAGCTAACCTTCAAGAAGCCTAAGCCAACCCTCAAGCCTCAATAAATTTTATAAAGCAGCCCTAGAACAAACCGTAAAGCAACCCAAAACCTAGCAGAAAACAAATCCGAAACTAATCCCAAACAAAATTGCAAAATAAAATTTAAGCCAGCTTTGAACCAACCCTACACCGACCTTACCCTCAACTAACCCAAAAATAAAGCCTGGACCAACCCGAGAACAACCCTAAACCAAGGCTAAAAACAAACCCTGAACAAACCCAAAACATACCCTAAACACCAATCCAAGGCATAACCTAAAGAAACCGCTAAACAAAGCTTAAACCGACCCTACCCGCAACTAACTAACCCAAAATATCCCAAAATGGAGCCCACGCCAACCCTAAAGGAACCCAAGATACGGTGACCGGTGCCAATCAGTTGCTGGTGCCGGTTGCTGGTTGCTGTATGCCGGTGCCGGTTGCCGGTTCCAGGCGCCGGTTGCCGGAATACAAAACATGTACATTATGGGTGTCTAATGGTAATAGGGCCATCATGCGGGGCTTGGCTGGGCCAAGAGAATTTGTTTCAGAGTTTCAACCGCAGCGTCAACAAATCGCTTTGCAGCACCAGGGCCTTGTGGTCAATGAATGCTCGTCGCAGGGGCACCACCAAGGGATGTTGCAACCTGCCAGGGAGGTTTCGCAAGAAGCCTTGTCCAAGCCTTGCAATCTGTGAAGTCTCCATGTGGACCACGTGGATATGTCAAACAATGGGGCATTCCGATATTCCAATCCTATTCCCTTCTATCCATCCTGCCATCACCACCTTCAAAGTTGACCCAAAGTTGGTAGATTTGGCAACCCAACCCTGAATTTAAAGCAACCCAGCCCAAAACCTCCAAAAAGATAGAAATACCATGAAATACTGAAGTCTTACCAAAATCAAAATGAATGAATTTCCTGGCATTTCTATCTTTTTGAACCTTTCAAATTCCTACAACTCTTACTAATGGGGAATATCAATCATGGCTCCAGACCTGCCAGGACCCTACCTCACATGCAGGACCACCTCCTGTATGAAGGTTGGAATGCTGTGATGTGTCGCGTGAAAGTCGAAAACCTTCACCACACAGGGGTTGCCCTCATACCTTGCCGTCAGGGTGGTTAAGACCCAAATCACATGCACGTGAATTAAAATAAATTAACAAACAAAAAAATACATATATATATATATATACACACACACCCCGAAGCCTACCTTTTTTACATATTTTTCACGTGGTTGGATCAGAAGGGGGTTACCATACATACATATGATCAGAAGGGGGTTACCACACACACAGACGCAAATTAATATACATATGTATAATTATATATATGTGAACTGTTATGATATGAATATGTAGCAACCAAAGCAATTTCCCAGGTGGCAACAAATAATATACATATCGATAGATATATATATATATGTGTGTGTGTATGTATATTGTACTGGTCCTTCAGAAAAAACACTAAGATGCAGCCCACGAACCCGAATGCTGTCACGTTAAATACTTGTGCAGGACAGATAATTAGTGTAGAGTGTGGAGAGTGGAGAGTAAAGTGTGGAGAGTGGAAAGTGGAGTGTGAAGTGTGGAGTGTAGAGCGTGGAGTCTAGAGTGTGGAGAGTGGAGTGTAAAGTGCGGAGTGTGGAGTGTGGAGTGTGAAGGGTGGAGTTTAAAGTGTGGAGTGTTGAGTGTGGAGTGTGGGCTGTAGAGTGTGGAGAGTGGGGAGTGGGGAGTGGCGAGTGGAGCGTAAAGAGTAGAGCGTGGAGAGTGGAGCGTAAAGTGTAGAGTGTGGAGAGTGGAGCGTAAAGTGTAGAGTGTGGAAAGTGGAGTGTGAAGTGTGGAGTGTAAAGTGTGGAGTGTAAAGTGTGGAGTGTAAAGTGTGGAGTGTGGAGTGTAAAGTGTGGAGTGTGGAGTTCAAAGTGTGGAGTGTGGAGTGTAAAGTGTACAGAGTGGAGTGTGGAGTGTAGAGTGTGGAATGTGGAGTGCAGAGTGTGGAGAGTGGGAGGTGGAGCATACAGAATAGAGTGTGGAGAGCGGAGAGTCAAGTGTGGAGGGTGTAAGTGTGGAGTGTAGAGTGTGGAGAGTGGAGAGTATAAAGTGTGAAGTGCGCAGTGCAACTACAGTGTAAAGCGTGGAAAGGGTGGAAGGTGTGGAATAGAGAGTGGAATAGAGAGTGGAGAGGGTCAAGTCGACACTGGTCAGTTGCAACTCCACCAAATACTTCGCGTGCCACGCAAAATCACATTCCACGCACGACGGATCTTCACCAAATGCTGCGCCTGCCACGCAAAATCATAGTGTCACGATAACCATGCAAGCCACGCAATTTGCACGTTGCCACGCCCTGACAATGCGATTCGCAAAAAACACACAACACGACTCGTCTGTATTGCGCCTGCCACGCAAAATTACCATGGACACCTCCAAAATGTTGCGCCTGCTACGAAAAATGCAACTCATCTTCTGAAAACGATGCAAAAAAAAAAGTATTGCGCCTGCCACACAAAACGGTTGTCGACCCCTTTTCCAGACACGTGGAAATCACAGGAAGTGCCACGCATAACCTCCAAGAATGACCACCTTTGCAGCTTCCGCGAACACTTGCGGACGGTTGCGGACGGTTGCGAACGGCGGCGGACGGTTGCGGTCGCAAACGCAACGTCGAGAGAACACACCCTCAATCCCCAAACCCCCAGAGTGAAACGGGAACCTTTGCTACGCATTCAGGAAAAACAGAAATCTTTTGAGACTCTTGGCTGGCCCTCTGACAGGGGTCCTGGGCCTCTAAGATAGGAACCACATGAATCAACACATGTGTATATAATATATATATATATAGATATAGACATACACTCAACCTTCCACACCTGCCTCAGCAAAAGGTCAAAGGTATTGAAAATTTGAAAAACCAAAAAACAAAAAACAAAGGAGAATCTTTGACTGAAGTCAAAAGTTTTGTTTTTTTTTTGTTTCCTTGAGTGTTTTTTATAGTTTTCTTTGTTTTTTTTTGGTTTTGTTGATTCCTGCAGGTAAAATGGGTTTTTAATCCAAAAAAAATCCTTGAATTTCTTGCTTTTTTCATTGCTGGTCTTGAAAAACCAAAAAGATCATGTGATTTTTTGGTTGTTCCTCCATAAACCAGGAAAAAAACTCAAGGAAAATTTTGGTGTTCGATGAAAAACCGACGTTTACCTGCAAAAATCAATAAAACCAAAAAAACAAAAAGAAACTCAACAAAAAGCAAACAAGACAAAATTGTTGACTTCAGTCAAGGATTCTGTTTTGCTTTTTTGTTTTTTCGGTTTTGGTTAGTGTCTGGATTTAAGAATCTGAGAAAAAACTTTTTGAATCCCGAGCCTGAAGTCTTGATGAGGGAAGTCTGGAGGGATGATATGGATCCAAAAGTTGTTCTCAAAATCGTGAATCTTGAATCCAGGATCCTTTGCAAAGTTTGCAACATTTTAAGCATATAATGTGCAGATTGGTTCATCACCCCGAAAGTTACTTAAAACCGTGGGGAGAAATGCAACACGGCCAGGACTTGAAAATAGAAGAAGCAAATCAGTTTCAGCATGGACTTTGAAGCTGCTTTTCAAAGCAAGATCCTCCACTGCATGCCTTGCGCAGCAATATTTTCAAAGATGATATTCCTTACATGAAGTGGCATCTCTTTGTACAGCCCCCTTTTACAAAGGAGCGCAGCACTCCTTTGCAAGGAATATAGGATTATATATTTAAAATGAGAATTGCAGCTGCGTAGAGTTATAAAGGAGCACAACATTTCTTTGAAAAGGACTGTTATTATTTTCAAAGAGACTTACAGCTGTGCAAAGTTTTTTTAAAGAGGTAAAGGAATCTATGGAAGGAGGAAAGCGTTTTTTCAGAATGCAATCCTTCGAGTACCAATCTGAAATGGTTGTGGCTATTCCTGTAAAAACATGTTGGTGCAAGTATGGGCAAAGCTTCCTTCACAAGGGGGTGAACCATTTGATTGACAAGAATGCAGCAATACAAAGAAGCACTACTATTGAGTAGAGCCCTCCAATGTATGTAGTACCTTTGTGAATGAAACAGGTCATGGTTGTATCTGTGCAATTTGCTAGCGGTATATTGCAAATATATCAAACGATATACTAACAGTATATGGCATAGTATACATATATACATCAAAACCATTTCAAAAGGAATATCAAAGGATAGTAAAGATATATCAAAGGTATGATACAGGTGTATTAAAATATTGATTCAAGGTGTTCGCTTGTTTTATTACATGGTATACTAATGGTATATCAAATGGTATGTTAAAGGTATATGTGTTCCGGGTATCTTCAAGATATATTCAAGGGTATGTTCAATATCAAGTACATGATATATCAAAGGTATATAGATTCTTGGAACATCAAATGGCATACCAAAGGTTCAAGGTATATCAAACTGTATATCAAAAGTAAATTACATATGTATTAGATGGCATTTCAAAGGTATACCAAAGGTATATTAAAGGTATCCTAAAGGTATACGAAAGGCAAGAACATGGCCAATAAAATTATATGCCAAGGTATAGTAAACGTATATTGCATGGCACATAAAGGGAGCAAACAATAATACAAATAAGCATGACTATGAAGTGGAACCCTTGCTGGGCAAAAATATTGCAAATACAAGCAAAATCTAGCATGGCATCTGTAGATTTAATCTCACCCTCATAAATGTGAAATGCTCACAATGTTAAAATGATCTGAAATTCCAGAACCTCATATATAGCCAAAAACAACAAAAGCACTGTAAAAACCAGGGTAAACCTGAAAAAAATCATTTCACCAGAGCGGCGTGGCCATTTTTTGTGACTGAACTATCACCTCCTGCTAAGATCACACTAGAATGTTCAAAAACATTGCAAGTACCAGCGCACAATAGCCTCGTATCTACACAAACCATCTGCAACATCATCAGAGTCAAATGTCCAAATTTTTAAAATCACTTCATATAGCGCTATGTTTTATTACAATATTGCAAAAAATACTATATATATCAGTAAAACTGTAGAAAGGGTAGGTTGTAGGGGGGCTAACTATACAGCTTTGGAGTGGATCTTGTGCCCTGGACATCGCTAGATCCTCCCAGGGGCCGAGTGGCTGCATCTCATAGACTGCATGTCGAGCTCCCGGTTGGCTAAGCCGCCTCCCGTTATTCAATGAATCTGGCTCCTGAGCCGAGAGCGCTGTGGAGAAGTTGGCTGATGGATGCGTCTTTGGATGCTTCTTTGGATGTTGATGGAGGATGATATGATCGAAGGAAGTTTAGAAGTCAAACTTCCGACAATATGGACAGATGGGAACAGGCACAGAAGGGAAGCTCAGACAGGAGAAAGTCAAAGAGAGAAGATCGGACAGGTGAAAGTCAGAAGAGAGAAGCTCCCGGCGCGCGAAAAAAAAGTAGGAAAGTCGCGAAACACTGTGTTTTTCCAATGTATTGTGGCTCCAGAGGGTCAAAAAGTAGGCTCGCTCAAGCGGCGGGTGCGGAGCCATCTGGGCAGAGGAGAGATCAAAAAAATTGCACGCCGTTGCGGCGCGAAGCACATTTTGAAGCAAAAAGTGCGAAAAAACTGACGGTCTCGGCACACTTTTGCAAGTTGAGATGTCCAAAAAATGCGTGCCATTGTGGCGCGAAGCATCTTTCCAAGTAAAACATCACAGCGTCGGAGCACCTTTGGAAGTTGAGATGTCGAAACAGTGCACCGTTGTGGCGCGAAGCACATTTGGAAGTGAAAATGCGCAAAACGCTTGAGCTCCGGGGCACTTCGTTGAGATGTGGAAAAAGTGCAGGCCGTGGTGGCGCAAAGCACATTTCGAAGTCAAAATGCTAAACACACCAGTGTCGGACCATTTTTGGAAGTTGAGATGTCGAAAAAGTGCACGCCTGTGGCGCGAAGCACCTTTGGAAGGTTCGGAGCATGTTTGGACGATCCGACGTCGAAAAAGTGCACGCCGTTGTGGCACAAAGCACGTTTCCAAGTCAAAAGTGTTAAAAACTTAGGGTTTCGGCCGGATGTGACTACCCTACAACTACCACTCCCACTACCACTACCACTACAACTACATTACAACTACCACTACAACTACCACTACAATTACAACTACACCTAAACTAAACTACATTAGATCTACAACTAACTACCGCTACAACAACAACAACAACAACTACTACTACTACCACCACTACTACCACTACTACTACTACTACTACTACTGCTACTACTACTACTACTACCACCACTACTGCTGCCACTACTGCCACTACAACCACTACTACCACTACTACCACGACTAGCACTACAACTACAACTGCCACTACAACTACCACCCCCACTACCACTACCACTACAACATGCTACAACTACAACCACCACTACAACTACCACCCCAACTACCACTACCACGACAACATACTACAGCTACAACTACAACTACCACTACAACTACAACTAGAACTACATTATATACAACTACGGCTACAATTACAACCACAACCAAACTACAACTACCACTACAACTACATTATATACAACTACCACTACAACTACGACTCCTGCTCCCACTCCCACTACAACTGCCACTACCACTACCACTACAACTACAACTACCACTACAACTGCCACTCTCGCTCCCACTACCATTACAACTACATTACAACTACAACTACAACTACAACTGCATTACAACTACAACTGCAACTGCTACTACAACTGCAACTGCAACTGCAACTACATCACAACTACACTGCGCTGCCTCCAACCACTTGTCGGTCCATCAGTTGGCTCCCTCTGCCATCCATCATTCACAGCAACCAACCTCTCCTATAGGTTCCTACCTTTGAAACTTCCGCCACCGCCTTGTACGGTACTACTGGTATAATTGTATGATATTATATGGGTATTGTCTGAGGTGATCCATGATGTTTATGCTGGGGGACCGAAAGCCGCACGTGTACTGATGCTGGTTTTTGATTTGTCGTGTTTGGGGTGGGGTGGGGTGGGGCAATAAGGACACATATGTCATGCTACGGTACAAACGTCTTCTGTTGCACTTCCACATATACGACATGCCACGCTAAAGACGTCTTCTGTTGCACTTGCACACTTACGTCATGTTATGCTACAGACGTCTTCTGTCGCACTTGCACACATACGTCATTTGCTACGCTACAGACGTCTTCTGTTGCATTTCCACACATATCTCATGCTACGCTACACACGTCTTCTGTTGCACTTGCACACATGCGTCATGCTAGGCTGCAGGCGTCTTCTGTTGCACAGAGGTCGTGTGAACCATTCGAAGGGACAGTGTGCAAAATGGGTCAAAAAAAAGACAAGGCAGGATTATCATAAACACAGGCATGATCGATCACTGTTGGATTTGAAGAGAAACACACCAAGCGGATTGACCACCCGCAGTCCGCGGCTGCTGTTCTACGCGCGCGCGCCTGGCAATGGCGTTACATCAATAACATGTGTGAAAACCTGTTGAAAACAGCAGCACAGGCAGCACACCAGGCGCTGCAAGACTAATACAGTCGCAATTTCGAATTGCAGGCTTGGTAAAATGAGGAATAGGCACGCTTTGCAGCCTCTCCTTTTTCGGCATGCGAAACCAAGCAATTCGCATTTCCACACAGCGATATGCTTGAAAAATGACTTCCCAATGTAATCGACACAAAACGAACAAAAGACAACAATATTAAGTAACCCTAAACCTGCTTAAACGAACAGACTTCCTATCTTACATCTTCTTGAAAAACATCACGCCGCCACGCGCGGTCTCCAGCACGTCGGGATGTGTATGGCAAAGTTGGGCTCCTACTTTCAGCCTCCTGTTGTCAAATGTTGTTTCGTTCTAGCTGAATTTGACATTACTTCCGCTTTTGCGAAGTCTTCCACGGAGCTTCGGCGAATCACACCCTCGCTTCCGCGACGCTGGTAGCTTCCGCGACGCTTCCACGGAGTACACCCTTGCTTCCGCAGCCTTCCGTGGATACTAACGTCCTCGAAAAGGCTTGGGCAAACTTACCATGAATCAATCTGGGTCCAACAAAAAGTTAACAGCCAGCTCAGAACCTCAGTCAAACCTTTGGGATGCAATTCACCCCGCAGATCCACGCAGTATTTCAGCCATGTAATGGGAAAAGCTTTGCAAGTTGCCATCCTTATTTGGTGGCAAGGTGGACCAAAATCTATTTTGCGACTGGCCTGGGCCAGTGCAAGTGGCTTGCCCCTGTTTGGTTAGCATGCCCAGCAACGGACTCATGGGGTTCACGATGCTTCACCCCCTGCGCCTCTTTTGCGGGAGCCAAGGCACGTAGTGGGAGATGCTGATGTTGTGATCGAAGACCTGCATCACTTGCGCCTGCTCATGCGGCGGCCTCAGCGATAGCCGCTGACTTGGTGGTGGAACGGCTATGCTTGGATGTTGCCAAAACATGCCAAAACTGGCTAAGGAACGAGCAAGGTTGTAACATGTTATAAGTTATAACTTCAAACCATTCATAACCCTCAGAAAAAGGGGATGTACTGGAATGTTAATCTCAGAAATGGCCCACCAGGTGGGATAAATAGAGGTGCCAAACATCATAACATATCTCACTTTTGGGTGGTACCTGTACCTCCCTGATTCATCAAACAGCGTTCATTGATCCAGACTTGAGAGCAGTTCACATGACTGAATCAATTAATGATATGAAACGCATTCATCTTGCAACACGAAACTGGCTGCAAAAAAGGCGCAACTTCGACAGCGTATACTTGATCTCTTTACCCTGAGCTGTTTGGTGCCGAATGATCGACCGAAGCCAGTCTCAGTGAGAGTTCCACAATAAAAAATACGCATTGGTCAGTTCAGATCCTTTCCTCAATGGGTTAGCTACCGGTAATAAAAGTTCTGCTCCCAGCCCCAATGCCCCACAAGGTCAAACAGGATAGCTTTGAAGGAGTACAACAACGTGGCAATGCAGTGAGGATGTTCCCCTGCGACTCCAAAACTGGGTATATGTGTGGTTTTGCCATATATTTCAATCCATACGTCCAAACTTGGGATGTGTCATGATGTTTCATGAATCCCCGTATCAATACATATAATCTCCAAAAGTACGTGTAAATATATATATATATTATATATAAACCTCTAAATACCTATGCATGTATCTGTACATATATATATATATATATACATATATTATATACATACATATGTATATATATATATATACACATGTATATATATATATACACATGTGTTCGTATATATACACACATGATACAAAATCTAGAATCTACTATAATCCTTACGCACACTATATATATATATATACAATATAAAAATACATGTGCATGTTATATATGCACGCTACCATCCCCAAAATTAACATAGCCATGACATAGCCCCTGCCATACCCTGCCATTTATTGGGGGTTGGAAGATTCGTTTCCACTATGATCAAAAAAAATTACTTTCAGGGTCTATGTGATTTTACTGGAGGGTAAACGCACGGGCATTTGGGTTTTGCAGATCTGTCTGCATGTGTGCAGTCTTGCCAGACCCTCTGAAGGAGGATCAGGTCCAATCACTGGACCCTATTTGGCCACTTCAGTTTGATTATCGGACAGCAAAGTGCCTGTACTTTGGATGATTGGCTGCATCAATCCATATCAATCCATATCACATATCTGCCATAGTCTGCAAGGGTAAATATATCAACCAGGCTCCCCTAAATCCATCCATTGGTGAAGCATCATATTTTCCCTATTAGCTGACCATATTTTGCGGAATAAACACCTCATTGTACACACAATAATGTGTTGCTTGTATTAATGACATATTCATGACAAATTCCCATTACATACAATGGTTTTCCCCATGAAAAGACCAGGTCTCAGGTGTTTCACCACCATCAATGCGAAAACCACTCGTGACCCCACGTGTCAACCAGCAAATATCAGGTTATTGATTTTATATCCGATTAAATCCCGGTGTTTTAGTAATACCCCATGAATATTCCAGGCAATATCAACCACCATCACCAGTGTTTTGGTCCTGCCCATGTCCCACATCTCCACGGTCCGAGAGGCCATGTTTTCTCGGAGCTTCGGAAGCATCTCGGGCGCCAGACGGTTGGCCTTGCGGCAGAGCTCGGCCATCTTGCGGAAGTAGGCGCTGGTCCTGGGGATGTCTTCATTCATGGAGTTCAACGGCAAAAATAAAACGTTTCATTGGGATTTTGAGCCACAAAAATAAAGATAGAATGGGAGTTATGTAAATATATATATATTACGAGGGCCCATGTGAGCGAGGCCGTGAAGCCTGCCAAAACCCGGCTCTCTTTTGGGACTGCTGTGTCAACGTCGTTGCTGCGGTT
>BGPT01000670.1:77135-104566 GCA_003297045.1 Symbiodinium sp. clade C Y103
TGCTGCGCGTCTGCAAGTCATGCGGCTGTGGCGCCGTTTCTGGCGCCAGAAAACCATCAAATTCTGGTCTCTTGATTTGGGGCCCTGATAGTATATATAAACATATATATGCATGTGTTGGCCGCTGGTGGTAGAAAAATGACAGCTAAGTTACAGCAGTTTACAAGTAGGTTGACTGTTGGGTTATATTATATATAATTAACAATAATATATATATATATGATGCAATATATATGGTGATTCAAAGCACGATTATACATGTAAGAAACAACTTGTGACAAGGGGGCATGGTAGTGAAAGGAACGAAATACGTGGCTTTGATTTCCAATATGGATGGAGCCAGTTTGAAACTCTGGCCGCGGCTGGGAGAAAACATTGGGGGATTGAAACGGCAAGAATGGGGACTGGGGCAATTATTGGGAGTTGACTGTGGCCACTATCACAACGACTGCAAAGATAAGGAGGATTGAAATGGTGGAACTGGGAGTGCGCAACAAGAAGTTGATGGAAATCGTATTTGACTGGCAACCATGTGGGTCTACCAATAATTTGATGAGACTTAGCACGAGAAAGAGGTTGCACTAAAGGATTTGACACAACCAACAAAAAATTGGCCTGCTTGGACCCGCGAGAACTTGAGGTTACCTGAAGCTGCAATATGCAGCAACCATCAGTAGCCTCAGGCCGAGAAGCGCTTCTTTCTCATCCTGTCGGTACTTGTCCCGCTCTTTTTGGAGAAAATCCAGTTTGCTTTCGCCAACCGTCCTGCTTTCACCCTGTTTCTCGAGGTCCTTTTCGTTCTCTAACTCCTGGGTTGGAGCGATTGTCTGTTGGCAAGCTTCATACCCCCCAACTACTGGAGGGTCCATTTCATTACTGGGACGCAAACGGGTGCCCACCCATTTCTTGAGAAAATCATGTTGAATAATGTTGATGAAAACACGTGCATCTTTGCTAAGGCAGGGACGGCATCAGAACTTCTCATCTTGTTTCTACTGAGAACCACCTGCCAGGCAAAAGTCATGCTGCTAGGAATAGGTCCCAGATTCAGATCAGTGGTGACAAAAGCCGTCGAAAGACCTTGTTCTGGCTAAATTGCGATGTATAGTTCACCAAGCTGAATTTCGGTGGTTCTGGATTTTTTTGGGGGGGGATTCCCTTGACAAAGCATCATACCCATCATTGTTTGCGGTGACGTCGCGATGCTACCAGCATCAAGATGGCAGAAAGTGAGGCTAGAGATCCACCTTTGCCGAAGCCCACCCAAAAAATGTTCTCTCATTCACAATTTACACCCCCATGGACACTGGTCCCAAATCCATGGTTTCATCCGCATACATCCACCATACTTTCTAAGGTGTTTAATATTATGTAAGGGGATAGGATTATACAGAAGGACTATTTTGGAGTGATTCTCGGTGTTCTGGCGGTCCTGGCAACCGTTATCTTTTCAGCCGTCCAGCCTTCATGTAATGATCTGACAGTCTCTTGGTCTCTTCTTCGACCTGCAGCCTGACCAAATCTGACCAAATCTTCATGTGAGAAAGGACCAAAACCAAGGGTCACAAATGCAGTTCGCCATATCGCTTTACATGGTTTTTCGCTATATCGCTATATGTAAATCGCGAAACCTCTCAAGTAAGGGTTTCTGAATCGACCTTTTGGATCCTTTTGGGTCTTTTCTCGTGTACTCTGCCGAAGGAGAACGACAAAGCTAGATATCATGGCAATCTCTTCTGGCAATGTGACAAATCTGCAAAAGGAACATTAGATCGAAACAATCTGAACTTGAGAAGGTCGATGTTTTCTGCCAGCCAGGCTACCACAAAATGTCTGCCGAGTGTCTGAGTTCCTTCCTTCAGTTCATCGGCCCACTGTCTCGCACAGTCTATCTGGTGAATCCGCTCCGCACCTTGCGGAGTCTGCTGCGCTCTCTGTAACTTCACAGTGTTTCACGGGAATTCGGAAACTTGACTGGTTCATGGTTTCGACATGTTTCAACCCATCCCCAAACATGTTTAGTTCAGGCTATTCATGGCTTATCATGGCATATTTGAAACCATCGCTATTGATGCCCCCCGGCCCACTGCAACTCCCCAGCCGGAGTCGAAGATCAACATAGCAAGCTCCAAATAAGTGCCATTCGACATTTACAAAAAAAAATAACGTTCAAATAATTCAACTATATTTATAGATGAATTATATCCAATATAACCACATTACATTGATCTCCAAATGACACTCCAATTGTCTCCGTATTGACACACGGATCATCCCTCTTAGCATACTACCTGGCCAGTAGGTCTAGTCGTTCTCCGACCCACCACTGCCTTACTTGGGTAGGTAGTAAGCAGGGTTCTTACCATTTTTTCTGTAGGTTTTCTTTGCTCTTGCACACGTGTATATATATACTATTATATGATGTTATATGCATATATAAATAGATAATAAATATAAATATGTGTATATATATAGTTTTATATACAGTCTCCATTGATAAAGGCCAATTCCAATCATGATCTTGTTTGTGATGTGCCCGGCTGGCTTTGTTTCAGCCCCCATTCCATTCCTCATGTTCCTCATCAAAATGATCATCCTGTCGTATCCTCATGTGAGACAAAACACCTTTTCTTTGGTGATGATCCTCCCAGTCGTACCTTGCGTTGAATTAGCATAAATGAGGAAAACCAACCGTTTGCAAATCATTTTCCACTAGGGAATCATAGGTCATAGGGAAATCTCCGGAAGACTTAACTTGGAAAAGAAAATAAAATCAGGTTCATGCCAATATCATCTCACTACTGTAATAGGATGTAGTAAGCCCAGTAATAATCCATCCCTGCCAACGGGGTCAAATATGTCAAATGCCATGCTTCATCATACAATATTTTGCATATATCTTCTACTTTACTTGAGGGGCACATGATCAACCAAAAACACACAAAGTCCTATGGTTCCTCTCAATTCACCCCCTCCGAACTCAAGAGGATCCAATTGATTCGAGAACCCAGACACCGCCGTGCCAGTCGCAACTGGTTCTCCGAGCTTTGCTCGCAATGGTGATGAAATCCTGCCGGTTTTTGGACAGCTTGAGGTGTTGGAGGGGAGGATCATCCCACGAATCAAACATGGTTTACAACGTACAACCAGGTTTATAACCCAGCTATATATTGAATTTTATATATATATATATATATATTGACATAACCCTACTGAATGGGGACTTATTGAGTATAAAGTTATCAACCATTTACGATTCATGGGATGATTCTCCAAGTGGGGTGTGACCCTGAAAAATCCAGGGACCTCCAGGGACGATTCAACCAACAAAACTAATGAATGTATGGGTGTTGATGATTTCAATGCCTCAACAAAAACAATCCCCATGCCCTCTACCCCCAATGGCAGCTATATAGAAAATGTATTATACAGTCCCTCCCCAATATTCAATAATACCCTCCAAACCAAACTCCGGATTGTTCAGCAAAGTAGGGATTTGAAACCAGCACAGATTGGAATTCGAGCAACAAGAATGGCAATTCTACTGGCGCAAAGGGGAAATTTTTATCTGTTCACCAACATGAATTGGGCACAATATGGCATAAACACATGACACATCCAAAACTTAAAGCATGGACATTGACACGGTGATACTGTCCAGGACTAGCACGGAGCACGACCGATTATTTCGACATAAGGCTGGCGAGAAAATCAAACAACACAATGGCAATCCAGCAAATGGCCATCATTACATCATTCCTCCTTACTGACTGGAACATAGCCCACTTCGAGCTGGGCATGCCCTGTTAAAAGTATAACTTGTGGCATCAGCATCCTCTAAGTGTATAAATCTATAGCTGGGTTCTATGCTACAGTCATTGTCATATGATATGTGTATATAAGTGTATATACAAATATTTACTATGGGGCCAAATTCTACAACTTCAGTCACTAACCAGCATTCACTGTTAAGACAGCCAGTGAGGTCGTTAGACTATACTGTACCCAGCCGGCGTCCTCAAAAAGCCAAGTCATGAGGCGTATCACGAATCGCTAACACCAACAAAATTGTGGTCCAGTTTAGCCCCTAAAGTGATCCGTGGATTCAAATCGGTACATAGCTGTACATACATAAACATCAATTGATCAGCTTTCCATGTAAATATGTATACAATCTTCATCATCCCCAAAAGATGGTTCAACAATGGTAGTGATTCATCCTCATTTCCCAGCCCCCCAGCTGCTCCGCCTCAAGGGTTTCCAAGGCCGATTTTCGTGCCTCGTCTCCTTAGATGAATGAAGGGGCTTTAGGATTCTATATATATATATATACGACAAGCAAATAGCAAGCATAGCAATGTGATTATGAAGTAGGAATAGTAACCAACAAACATGTGTGGAACATACCCAAATAGGCAAAATTTAGCTACGCTAGCAATATGGATGCATGTTATCTCCGCAACTAACATGGACCCTGAGAACCACCCAGTTCGGTCAATAATTGCAGGATCTATGTTGTCGTCGTGTGTTGTTTGGAGGCATGGCAACCAATCCCCATGTATGTTACAAAGTTAAATCGGGTTTTACCTACCAACAAAGGCGTTTGTTCACCGGTTCACCCATCAAAAATGAAATTACATTACACCCTGGTAATCTAAGCTAGCTGATGCTAGCTCGCTAGGAAATCGTTCATGCTGAGGTAATTTGATGTAAATTGTCTAGAAACAGGCGTTTTTCTGCCATCACTCGAGCGTGTTCAGTTGACCAATCCCAGCCAATTAGTCATTACAACTCCCTGAAGCAAGTTTCCCTGAAGTAAGTCTCCCTGAAGTAAGTCGCCCCAAAGTAAGTCCTTGCAGGCACAGAAACATATTCTTTGTATGTACACCGAAGGTATGCGGAGATAGTTTGTAATACATCCCAAGGCAGATTGAATTGATACTATAAGGCCATCAGCTGAACGGTTGTCCGAATCGTTTATGGAACTTTATGGGGCTTCGTCAACCATGCTTGGTCGCAATGCATCGTCCAGCATCTTCCAGAAGGCCGGTCGCATCCCGCTTACTTGTTCGCTGAATAATGTTATCCCATTGAGAGGTGAAATTCCAATTTTTGTAGGTGAAAACAATGCACATCCGAATGCCCGGCATTGCTGGTTTCATTCCATTATGTTCATGTTCCATCATTCTTGCATGAATTGAAAGAATCAATCCCCATATTTCAGATGTCCATTTCCAGCGTGTAACTTCCCCATTTCAAGTCTTGGTGACGACATCAAATCTACAAAATTCCAAACACCAACAAGTGCCTGATCCGCAGCGGTGCCCAAGTGGCGTTCTTCGCATTTCTTCGAAAGGCCGTCCCTGTTCTGCTCTAGCTGTGGCAACGCATGGCGCAGTGAGAGTTGGACCTGGCAAAAATGTTGAACGACGATGTTCAACGTCAACCACGGGGGCTACAAAGTGGGGGCCCTACACAACAAACAAGTTGGTTTGCAACTGTGGCTGACTAGTAGCAAACGCAAAAGCCCGATTCATGGCCAACAGACATGAAGAAGAAATCTATATAATATTCCAGGATTTGACCCAGATTCAACCAGATTCCCTCAAAAAATGTGATTCTGCCTGGGTTAACCTGGCCACGATGGGCCTTCTCAAAGTCTTCGAACTGTTTTTTCGCCCACGACCTGGGGAGGACCATTAATGCTTGAGCCACCCAACCCCCACCAAACATATGCATCTAGTCCTTAAGAATTCGATTCAACCAAGTAAAAAGGGTGTCTGAAGCGTTTGAACAATGGTGTTGATCGACATGGAACCAAGAGAAAAAACAACATCGTCCAATGAATGCAATTTTTCGGAAGTCCATTGTATTTGTTTGGGGGGCTCAAGTCAACTGCAGATCATCTTCCCAGGAATGCAAAATCATGGCGAGAACAAGAACATCAACCAGGCAGCCTATGATACCTTTGGTAAAATCTCGCTGCGAGCATGGCAAATGATAACGACTGGATGCAACAGAGGCTCCACCATTGATCTGCTTTCCACCAAACCTGCAGGGATCTGATGTCACATCACTCATCTTCCCTCAGCCCCTTGTACCACGCCTCTCCGAGGTGCTTGGTCTTTTTGAAGAGCTGATTCCAGGAGCTGCTGGGTTCTTGGAAGCAGCTGCGGATACTCCAACTGCCAGGCATGGGTAATGGCTTGGGATTTTGAGGGCCAGTTCCAGCCCCATGGGCCCTGAAACCTGGACTGCCAGTGCTGGGTGTGAAAGTTGCTGGCGCAATCATGGCGCCTGCCCTGCTGAACAACAATTCAAACAACACTGCTCATTCGAGCCCCAACAAAAATGAAGTTGGAAGGTGCCTGCCCTGCCAGAAAATGGCAGGTTTGGGATTCTGTGCCAGATTTCTGGAGGTGCAATCAAGGCCATGGATCTTCCCTGAAAGCTGTGCCTGCTAGGATTCCTCTCAGCCAAGGTGACCCAAAAGCCCGGCTGCACTTCCATACGCAAAACCTGGGGGCCAAGGCTGCAACAAAGCGGCACTGGAAAACTTGATATATCATGGATTTCAAAATCATATCATCACATCATGAACTTGTGCGTCCGATTATTATCCTGCGGGCAAGTTCGAAAACCTAGGTCACCACTGAAATCTGAACTGCCAGGAAACCAAACTGACCAAAGAAAAGAACCAGAAAAGAAAAAAATCTCTGTTGCTAGTTCTTAGGTTGCATGAAACCACCAGGGAATGTCTCCTGAAATCTGCAATAATTGCTGGAAATCCCATCGGATCCGGGCAAAAAGGAAAAACAAGTGTGTTCTCCCGAATGCTTCTCCAAAATTGCCATGATCGCGGATGATTTTGGTGTCCTTTTGGGTCCCCCACATGTTAGGAAAACCCATCAAGACTCATCAGGAGAAAAAACAACAACACACCTTTCATGCAAATTCAACTCGATCCCCCCAAGTTCGGTGACGCCCCACAATGGGTTTATTAGTGTCTTACTAGCCACCAACAACTACCAATAAGAGGCGAAGCTTCATCATTCCATGGGGGTCACCACACATCCGGCACCTCCGGTGATTCCTCATCGATCTGCACCACCACCAAGGTGGTTCCGCGGACGACACCTGATGGTGAAGGCCGGGGGCTCAACTCATCGCCAGGGGAAAGTAGAAGCTGCAACAATGAATGAGGCAAAGAAACAAACAAAGAAGCACAGAAATAACTAGTAGAACAATTGTAGATATATGGCCCAGGCCCGCAACCACCCCCCCACCCCCCCACGTCACAGCATGGTTCTGTATGTAGGCCTGTAGGCTGCATGCAGGAGGCTGGGCAGTGTGTCACTGGCATGTAAGGCAAAAAGTAGGTAGTATCTGGCAAGCATTCTCCACGCCCCCCTGTGGGATGGGTGGGGTGTTATAGAGGTACCATGTAGATACTGTATAGGTAGCACATGGCTAGCAAGTATGTATAGCATATGAAATCTTGACGGTTGTTCGATGATGGTCTTATATGGCCAGGCCACCAGCATGGAAGGGTATGAGGGGGGTGTACCATGGGGGGAGAGAAGGGGGGGGTTGCCGGCCGCCGGCCGGGACCATATATACAATAGAAGTTGCTTAAGAAATCATTGAAGAAGTAAATGAAGAGCAAAGATTTCAAAAACATGTTCAGCCCATCCCAAAGACATGAGAGAACTTGGAGTGTATTATGATCCCGAATTGAAGCCAAAAAGCAAAAGCCCAAACTATCTGGAAATACCAAGGGGCCCCTAACAATAGCAATCAGGTACGATAAGTTCCAGTCACTAAGCAGTAGGAATAGTAGGATTTCGGATCATTATCCAAAACTGATATGTTCAATCAATAACCAGCTGGATAAGAGAACCATCAGCACCCCGAATTTAGAACCCCCATTTCGACTGATGGTAGATATATCCCTACCATAAACATCCAAAAACCCTGTAATATAGTTGGCCTGAAATGTGGTAAACCCAACAATAAACCATCCCATTCACCAACCAATGACTGGGGGACATAGTAAACATCATCCCATTTCCAGGGGTATACCGTATACCATCGTATGCCCAATAGTAAGATAATCCTCCATAGGTGATGGCGACTCTTATTGAGTTTATTACATGAAATCCCCATTAAATTCCACTAACTCCCAGGCAACTATGGTTGCCTGAACTACTTAAAACAGCTCACAGCTGGAACTGCAACCCCCCAAATCACCCATCAACTGGCAGCCCTCGTGAGGCCTGGTGGCCGCCACTGTGGCTGCATTTCGCCGCTGGGGTCAACTCCCGCGGTGGCCTTGATAAACCAAAACGGAAACGACTATGGATGTGCTGGAGTCCGGAATCATAGTCATTTTTGAACCAGTAAATCATGATGATTTCTAGTCTATAGTCATATAACCACGTAAATATATAACCAAGGTTTGTCACTGTCTGTTTGTCTACCCATGTGTGACCAAGGTTTGTCTGTTTGTCTGTCTGTCTGTATGCTGTATGCTTGCATGCATTCATGAATGCGTGTATGTATTTATATACTGATGTATGTTATGATGTATGTATCGCCCCTAGTATTCTAGCATAGCCAAGGGAAAACAACCATCTTTGGCTAATTAATAGGAAAGCCATCAACAAACTTGCCATTTTCCACAGCTATGTTACATTACTGGAAAGATATAGCCCATATGTAACGTAGCCGTCAATGTTCCATACGATCATTGAGAACTGGGCTGCAATATGGCTTTTTGATGCTTTTTGCTACCGATTTTCGAACTGGGATACACACCATGAGCATCCCCCGTGTAGCTGGCAAGGACCGTTTAGGCCGCAAGTTCACAAATGTTCCCAGCGCACCCAATGACATGCACAGCCCCAAGTCATGCCCAGCTGCCCAAATGTCACTGACCCCAAACTTCGTCTGGAAAGTGTGCTCCCATTGGGTAGCATCTTCCTTGAGTCCGCAAGCACGTCATGATTCATGTCTCCACTGATTGGTCTTGTCAGCTACCAACTACCAACCCATCAGCCAAAAAAATCGACCCTGGTGGGTGGTTGTGATGCGAGAACAAACATGCAATTCAATAAAATTGGTGTGATCATCATCCCAAGATATCCAAAGTAGCCATTTTGGATATGATGATCAACCCAACCACCATACTCTACTGAAACCCGAAAGCTACGGCCGTGCTGCACCTTGGGGGCATCTGTGAACACCTCCGCTTCCGGCTGTCTCTCATCAGCGCCTCCTGCACCACTTGCAATGGGGAGAATGAAGGATGTGGCCCTGTACAACTGGAAAAGCCCCGGTTTTTGATGTTATCTATACATAATATTGCTTAAAGAAACAGAACGAATTGAGGTGATGAACCGCTATCAAATCATCAAAAAATGGTGCCTCAACCCCTAAAACAATCCGAAAAAATGGAGACAAGAAACAGAAAACAACATGAGCACCAAAGACACCACAGGATACCACAGGCGAAGGTTGAGATTTCAATACTTCTGCGTCTTCCAAAGGGACAACTGAGGAGTACTGCTTGTCACACTTGGAGGCAAAGGCCCCCAAATGGTGCAGATCTACAGGATCTACAGTCCCAAAATTCAAGATAGAACCCGAAAAATGAGATGCCAAAGGTGATTTTCCATGATTTTCCTAGTGGATGCTGATTGGCAATTTTTGGGTTCCATGTCATGTGTAGTTTAGGCGGTGTATATGAGCATATAGATCCATCTAGAACCAAATGTATCTGACAGTCGTCCTTGTTCCGCCGCTCCGGACGTCCGACCATTTGCCCCACTTGGCTGTTCAGGGCTCGAGGCAGCACTTCCGGAGGCTGCGGTGCTGGTGCCTGCCAGAGATCTGGTGCTCAAGAGAAGCTTCTAAGGTGGTTATGCACCCCATGTGACTCGGGTTTACCCTTTGGTAATTTCACATAGCTGTGTGAAATCACCATGTTTAAGAGGTAAATCATCTACAAATGGGCAAGTATCAGACATGGTCCGTAGCTGTGTCAAATAGCTGGAGTGTATATCCGGCTATTCAAAGGTTGAGTACGAACGGAACTTATTTTGCATAAGCCAGTGGATGTGTGCGTCCAACCAAGCCAAGAATCACAAAGATTTTCTGCGAAACATGTAGTGCCGCAACAAAGGAAGAACAAATCACACCAGACATCTCGAGTCGTCTGATCTGGCAATGGAAATCCCCCTCGGAACATCATAAAATATCCACATGAATGAGTCTTTCTTTACCCATGAAAATGGGCGCTTCCACAAACCTGCGACCATGCACTCTCCAAGCATGTGGTAAACCCGGCAATGAAACATACCTCACCCCAAAACGGGGGATGATTGGGCCACATTGGGCCCCTCAAACCAGGCCTGTCGCCCGAGGGGGTGATTCGGTCGCTCTCTCCACGGGAGCAGGTTCTTTTTGGCATCGCTTGCCGTGGAATGTCTTCTTTTTGTAGTTCTCCTCCGTTTGGAACGCTGGTATTCGCGTCCAACCCCGCTGGTAGTACATAATCTGAAGATGAGAGATCCAATAGGCTTTGACCTGTTAAATAGGGTACGCCTACCATTCCAAATCTGGGGGAATCAACTAAGTTGAATAAACAGTGTCAACGGAACGAAAACCATCGTGAACACAAAGTGACAGCAGCTCGTCCTTCTCCCACTTCTCGCACATTTTGCAACAGTACCCTGGCTGGTGGACATTCGAATTTCTTTGGGTCGCTGGTACTTCAAGGCCATGTGCAACTTTTGGGGATAAGACAAACCGCTTGGGAGGCTACAGAACTTGGAAGAAATCTCAACCCAACACCTAGGACCCAGAAAGCACATTTCCACGATTCCACGATGGTCATTGGTAAAGTCAAGTATGTGCTGCGATTCTTCAGCCAAAACTTGCTGGAAGAGCCAGCGCATTGAGACTCTACTGTCTGCTCCCCTCAAGGTAAAAGCAAGAGGAAACCCTGACTTTCCAGCATGAAACGGATCTGTTATGTAACCAACCAACCATCAGTTGTAGTTTTCCTGGTGAAACCAAAATGATCCCAGCAAGAATGACTCCAGCGTTGTGGGGGGTCTGTGCTAGCCATGCTCGCCAGGAGGTCCATCCCGCCAAATGGCCTATGAACTCATCCCTGAGCTCATGTTCAAGATAACTACCTCAGAGTGGCAACCATATGACCTCCATGGAGCCGTCGCCGTGACTTGTTCACATCTGAGAGCTGGAAGGATTTAGGATCTACAAAGGCCCACGGAAACATTGTGAAGAAAACATGCCCAAACCTCTCCATGTTTTAATTTCACTGCAAAATCGTGGGAAACCAAGGGTTGGCATTGGTCTTTACGCTCACATGTTTCCAATGTTTTTGAACCAACTCTGTGAATCACACAACCATCTGCCTTTGTTTTGGATTGATCACCAGTTTTTCAGTTTGAAAAACATGTTCAAATCATCACTATATTCACTATTACTACTACTGTAATCGTTATCAGTATCGCAGTATTCTTTTTACTGTTGATGAATATATTTTTTGGGTGGCATTTGCAAACCCCTTGCCATCTGGGCTTGTCTGAAAAACGGTGCGTGTATAATCATTTTCCCAATGTTCTTTGCCATTTTATGGGCATCCCCTCCATTTTCTGACAGGCCCAAATATCAGATTGTTGATTATCCACATATCCCATTATATAGTATCCCATTAAATCCCTATTTTTCTTGATAAAGCCTAATCTTTCTTGCTTGATATCGGGTTTTCTGCAAATAAGGTGCCCAAAATCCACTGGTTTATCATCATTGTCCCTAATTCTTGGGCCATTTTGGGGGGACCCATATCCCAACCAGCCAGCCATGCCCCAGTGGCAGTAGGGGTTCAAACACTTCCGCCGCTGCTCCCGCGGCACCGCCCCCGGCGCCGGCGCCGGCCTCGGCTCCGGCGCCGGCGCCGGCTCGGGCTCCTCGGCAGCGGCGGCGGCTGCGCGCGCACGGCGCCAGGAGCTGGGCTCGGCACCTGGCGGTGGCTTTTTCAAAAATGTCATGACTATTTGTTACCATCATTAGAAGAAAGAAAGAAAGCAAGCAAGGAAGGAGCAAGGAAGGAGGATGCCCGCAATAAGAAGAAGAGGAAGAAGAAGAAGAAGCATCATCATCATCATCATCATCATCATCATCATCATCATCATCATCATCATCATCATCATCATCATCATTATCATCATCATCATCATCATCATCATCATCTTGCTCAATAATTGCTACTCTAACCGTGGATGATAATAAGATTGTTATTTTGAAATGTTGATTTGACTTTACATAGATTGGAACACTTTTGTTTAAAGTTTAGGTTAAGTTCGAGACACATTCATATTTGCATTTGTTGATTTGTTTTGATGTTACTGTCTCTGTTACAGCAGTTAATCATAACAATCTATCAATCTATTGGTAAGGGAGTGCTTAACTAATGGCAGTGGGGCTGAATTTGAATCGACCCTGCAAAAAGAGGATGTGATTTGTGTTGCACATATAAAGCTGATCCCATCAATTACTTATCACCAGACCCAGAGCGATATGCCAACAGAAGTCTACAATAATTACCAACACAAGGAGATGACTGGCTTCTCCTACTAAGCTGAAATATCAGCTTTCCAACCTTGCCTTGGGTGATTGATCCTGAAGGACTGCTTTCATCGTAGTCATTGTGCTTGTTGATCATGTTTTGGAGGAAGGGGCCCAAGGTGAGGTGCCAACCGTCTCGCTTCTGGACACACCTCAGCTACCATCGGCCAGCTCGTGTGTTTTTTCGTGGTTTGACCCAAGAATCGCAAAGCTGCTGACCCGGTCATGCCGCTATGACATCCAAGCCGCTTTTGAGAAGTCAGGTGATCTGCACTTGCCCACTTACCTTGGCTCTATACCCTTCTCCCTGGCCTCGACTCGACAATGTTCCGTAGATTTCGGTCTCTGGCCTCCAAAATAATCCTCCATTGGCGGAGGTTCACTATTATCATATCTACACTCTAGACTAACAGAACTATGGACATGCATGGGGTTCCCTTCTATCTACAGACCTACAAATAAATGTATATGCAAGTAAGTTAGTATACTGGAGGGTACCTACCATTTCAAACCACGTTTAAGCCGGGAAATCTCTGTGGACCCATAGGGGCCCATCATGACCCATCGCGAGGCAAGGGGCCGCAGAGGGCGCACCATGGGAAGGCCCCGCTTTCGGAGTGGTAGCCTTGGAGCAGGCGACAACAAGGGGCTGAGACTTCACCTTTAGGCCGGAAAGGAGGCTTGCATCAGGTACGTGATACAGGATACATGAAATAAAACTAAAATGGATAGAAATCGTATCTTATGGGAGTTTTGAAGTGTACAGAATCAACCATAAAAGGTCTTCCAGTCAAAAATGCTGCAAACCACCTGTTTTACACATATTGACTAAAAGCCGTTACCAGTATGATCACCATGCACGGCTACTGGGGTGGGCATCCCATGGTATCCAGACTTATCTTGACGGAAGCAATCTACATTTGGTCAACCGTGATGGCTTTAAAGGGCAGACCGCAGGATCCGCAAAACCGGCGAGTCATCGCCTACCTGCCCGGACCTGCAAAGATTGGACGAGCAGCTCATGATCAGCCACGGCTCATTTTCTTCGCACGCATGGGCCCACTGCAACGACCATGAATCAAGGTTCTGCGGCAACACATGGGGAAAATGGGCCATAGGGCCCCAAAAAAACTTGGAGATTCCTATGTTCTCCATTGGCCAAGGGGAAAGATAGAAAGAGATGGAGAAAATAAAAATTGTTGTTGTTTGGCTACCATTGTGGCAAAAAAGTCTTGAGGCATGGGTGAAAGATGGTATATACAAGGAACAAAGGAACACCGGACCGGAAGTAGCTACGGAGGATACTCAAACAATCGAAAACCCCCCATTTAGTCAGATGACTTTACAATTATGTTCCATTATGTTTACGAAATGTGTATATGTATGGAAAGAAGATACTTTAGGAAATATATAATGATAATAATGCAATACTAAATTACTAATGATAACACACACATACAGATATATACATATGTGTAACACCTCCATTCAATTCGAGGATTTCCAGCCAGCAACGCGGTCGATCTATGTTACTTTGCGCTGAGATGTTGGGATGTCCAAAGCTTGCTCTATGAATTTTCCATGGACCAGCTTTTCCAGCCGTAAACATCACCTTGGAAGGGCGACAAAACCACATGTTGAATTAGATCTTGCCTGGAAAAGGCGACGTTCGAAGATTCTAAACCAATCAAAATGGAAGATATCAACATCGAGACTGCTGAGTTTACTGTTTGAATTCCCATGATTGTTAAATTTCTCGATGGTTTGGCCACTTCTGTACACCCTTTGAATGGGTATGTCTCATTCAAAGAAGGCACCCCAGAAAATCAGGTTGCTTCATCTTCATTCTCTCCTTTGTTTAATGGCCATATCTTTTGCCTGTCAGTTGTATCCCATGATATTCCTATAGACTGGTTGGTGATCAAAAGAAAAGAAAACTCCCGATCAAAAATCCCGCCCATTGAAGATGAGTATGCCCCATTTCCGCCCCCGTTTCACAGAAACCCACATGAAATCCCCTAATTTCTCCTAATCCCTTCCCCTAGTACTCAAATACCTCCTGGAAACCCTGGTTTAGACTATTTGAGATGGGCGTAGGGGGATGCAACTTGCCTTGGACCCAGAATTTTCGTAGGGCGGCGGCTTCAAATAGCCAAGCAGCTCCGGGTCCCTGAGTTTGGAGTCCAAAGGTGGAACTGAAAGGAGATGAAATTTGGAAATTGAACGATCGCATTTTGATATATCACACTGAAAACAGAAACAAAGTTTGGAACTTGGAGAATCAGATTTTCATCTGAAAATTTAGTTCCACGGCTTTGACCTGGAGTTCCCCCGCTTCATCGAGCATCCATGGAACAATCATAGCCATTATTCACTGTACACCCCCCCCCTCCAAAAGGGGACAAGCATAACTAGGCGACTTGCCAACCATGATTACGAGCAATCTTGCTGATTTATCATTTGAAATCATCTTTATCCCTCATTTTTGGCTGGCAACTGTGCGGTCAAGGTGCACATTGGGGACGCCTGCCGGACAATTTGGCCCAAGAGTGACAGGCTCAATGTGACATGGCACCAGGAATGCAGGAAGTCTTATCACAATAAAGTCAAGACATGGAAGAAGGAACCTCAACTTGGATGCACTGTACTTGTGCGGGTTGTATCGGCACGGAAGTTGTACTTGATCGGATGCCAGTGGGGGATAGAGTTATATGTTTTTATATGAATAAGTGGGACAACACTTGATCAGGATATGCAAACTTAGGCATTAGGGAATTAGGGATGAACAATCATCAATTACATCATGGGACCGGCAAGGGAACATCTACCGTCCCTAAAATCGAATTTGACATGAATCCTAATCCCACGATAATGAATGGGATTCAAGATGATGGTGTATAGACTATAAACGTATAAACTATAAACTACCTCCATTATTTCATTTGGGGATGACCATCCCCAAAATTATAGTAAGATTTGACAAATCATATTAAAATCCCGTCAGTCATACTAATGTTAATCAAGTCATTATAACCAACATGTGATCTATATAGTCAAATTTGTCATGGCGCATATTTAGGTAACGACATCATGGTAACATCTACCAAAACCGTCCCGGCCTTGGGCGCGAAGCGACAACGGCGCTGCCATTGGGTCAAGCGTGATCCACTAGTGATTTTTTGACTCATCAGTGTCCCAGTAGTATCCTCTGGTGAACTAACATAGCCATTGAAAATGGGGATTTATAGTGGATTTTCCCATTAAAAATGGTGATTTTCCATAGCTATGTTAGTTTACCAGAGGGTATCCTTTTCTTGGGTTCTTGACTTCAGGGATCTTCAGGGGGTCGATTCATGTCCTATATCCCAGCGACTCAAGTTGGAGGACATTTTAGTGATGTCGGGACTGGATTCCTGCTGATGTCAAGCGATGTGAAGTGGGAAAATGAGGATAAATGTGGAACATATGATGAAATATGCACCTTTGAGCTTTGGAGACGCGGTTCATAGGTCATCGTCGTTTCCGCTGCTGCCACAGCCATGGCGCCATGCCCAGGACCAGGTTTCAGCCGCCGTAGAGCGGTGTTGAATACACATGTTCGACAAACACGAGGAACATGCAGAAGACATGATAAATATTGATAAATCATAAAGGTCCATCATCATGGTTCCAAACTCCAAACATGTGTAGCCCCAACTGTGCTTATTTTGTACTACTGTTGTAGTCATGTTTCCTTAACTATGAAAAGCTTCTGAATAGATGCGGCAAGAACGAACTCCTTTACTGCACATGCTCGCAGAATCATCTTTTACAATCATTCCCCTGGAACCCTGGTTGAGTATTAGATTCTTAGATATCAATCTGTTCATTTAGGGGAATTGCAAATTTCATGGTGTTCCAAAAATTGGGGAGTGATCCGTCATGCTCCAAATACCCTCTGAGAAGGTGTTTGGACCCGAATATCCATCCCCAAATGCAGTCTCAGAAGGAGTTCGGAGCGGGGATGGGGATTTTTTTGAGAATGACACATCGTGAAACATCAAAATCCACCAACCTCCCTGACTTCCTGACAGATTCTTGCTCATCTCAACCCTGAATGCCAAGGTCCCGGCTCTGAAGCTGGGAATCTTCAAGAATTGATACCTGATCTTCAAAACCAACAGGTTTGTCTGAAAATTGCCTAGACCTACGAGGGGCAATTATGATGGACCATCCATTTTGGAGGTATCCTTACTATTTTCAAACAAGCCCACATAGCAAAAATGGAAGTAGAGTAGAGTCTCTTTGCAAGTATCTTTGAATGTCAATGACTGGAAGCCAGATGAAACAAATACATATAAATACTCATGCTGTAAATAGTACTAGCCATTTAGGGCCGTCCACGTTTGAGCCATATCCGAAGGACAAATAATTGGATGTGCATCCCAGCTGAACCATCTTATGATCCAGTTGTTGAGGGGATAACCCCCCGAAAAAAACTGCAATGAGTATGCAAGAACCATCTACAGACCGTTTACTAACTGCGATGCACATCCAAGATGTGTCCCTTTACGCCGCCCAGACACATGGTTCGCATTTCACGGAAGATCCCAAATCTCCTCACAAGAAACAGTTGGCTTTTCATAGATAATCTTTTGCAATGGAAAAACACGACAAGAAATCTATATGTGTTTATGGGTGTGTGCATGTGAAATCATACATCTGTTTGATGCGTTTTGCAAAATCACTTGGCAATCACGGTGGGTTCGAGCAAGAATATGCAAACCAACGTGGGGCTAATGTCGGATAGCCATTGGAAGCATTGCAATCCAAAATTTCACAGGGTGACAATTTATTACTTTCTGAATTCTGATAATTCACAAGTGAACCTTAAACGAGATGAACCTTGCGGTCATTTTGGGATGATTCCCAGCCCGGAGATCACCATAGCCATCCCCTCCTCGGATGCCACACCCGTGGCTCTTCATGCACCGCCATGCGCACAAATGGGATCTCAGTGACAGGCGAAAAGCATCAGTATTATTCAGGAAAATCAGACCCCAGTGTACCCTGTTCTCCCTGTGAAAATGTCCAATAAAGAGACGCTGAAATCCACCAACATCAAGCTTTCGGCTAAGGGCGACCTTTTTTTGTAGAATTTGGCTTGTCCCAAAGTCTTGAAAGATCTTCGCATAGTCAGGGTACATTATAGTTATTCAGCAACGCGAAGTAAGGCCATCAATCCTCCCGGCTGCCCGCCTTACTCCATCTTACCCCTGCTAACCTTGTGTGAGGTCGTTAGGATTTATCCAGATTTAACCCCATTACATCCAATTACATCCACATCCCCATTATACTGCCATGTTTGCTGGTTAAGTTACCGTTCTTCATGGTTAAAACACCATGAATCACCATTGTACCATGCTTTTTTCGACCCTATAAACATGCCCGCTCGTCAAATCATCATAGATACATTTCATTTCTCAGTGACTCCTCTGAGCGCTCTCATTGCGCCCTATTAGCATCATAATTATCATTATCGTTATTATTGGTTTCTCTTGTTTTTATTCTAATTTGTATTATCATGATTATGATTATTATCCTTATTATTATTGCTATTATTATTGTATATTCGCAGGATGTTGCGGACGTGTTGATTCACAACCCCCCCCAAAAAAAAAAAAAAAAACTACCCTCCAGGCCCTCCAGTACTCTCACATAACTACGGAAAATCAGCATTTTAGATATTATTAATATTATGTAGGTAAGTCGTCGAACTGTAAATGTATCATGTATACCCACCAGCTGCCAAGATCCACTTTCACTATTTTCCAAGCCGCCGTCAGGAGGCTGATGATTCCCAAGGTGGCGAGGCTGACGCGCCAGCCCCGCATGCCCCACACGGAGGTCTCCTCAACTTCTCAGGTGATGTGATGGCCATGAACGACCCCAGAAAGGCCGGTTAAACCTAGAGACTACTGAAGAAATGTTCGAAATTCTGGGGCCTTTGGGGGAGAAGAAAAGGAAAAAAAAAAAGGCGATATTTCTTGGGGCCGCTTCCTATGCCTATGCAGAAGTGACATGACGTTGTCCAAATTTACGCCAAAATCATCTAAAACCCACAATATCGCACAGTCTATCATCCTTTTCTCCAGGACAATCGCTACATATGGTGGGTAGGCCCACCATTTTGGATAAACCCATGTAGCAGAAAAAGCTTGAAAAGCTGCACCCAGCCACCGTGTGAGCTGCTGGCGACTGGCCACGCAATAACTATGGATCCAAAATGGGTACTTGCCCTGCTGAACATGAAAGTAGCTGGCAAATGGGCGTTCCTCTCTCTATTCCACAGGTCTCGACTTAGGCAGATCCCAAAAGAGTGACTGGAGGAATCCGAACGGGGAAAACCATCCCAACACCTGCGCTAAGGCTCAGAGATGGGAGTGACCATCAAACATGCCAGCACTTGCCCCAAGCTACTCGAGCAAGACACCTGCGGCGCAGCTGAGAATCAGAGAATTCGGCAAATGAACCAACCACATCCAGCCACCTCTACCGCCGTTTACGGACCGCTCAGGGGCTCTTGGGACCATCATTCTTGATGTGGCACATGACGATTGCTAAAAAAAAATGATAGGCAGAACATGGTAGAACTTGTGGCAAAAAGTTCCCCTACATGGCCACGTACCATCCAATCCATCCACTTTCAAGATGTTTCAGGTAGTACTTGGCTCGTTGGTAAACCTGGTCCACAGTTCATCTTCAATTTCTGCGGTGAAATCGGGGTGCCCTGGCGCATCGTCATCCCACCATGAATGGGATTCCAAAACTGGAGTCACTGTTGATCATTTCCTGTCCCCATGTTTTTTTTAGGTGAAAGCCCCAGTTCAATCCCAGATTCTGATGGACAAATTGTCTAATCCCATTATTTATTCCATTTATATATAGATGATGTTTTCCCGTTAAAACCATGGTAAACCTGCATTGTTCATATGGATTTCTCGCCATTGAAAACCGCCTGTGAAACTAGGGATGACCCTCCCAATCTGCCTTACCAAAGGTGGCCCCACAGTTGGTGGAGGTAGTCAAATCGGCGACCATCGACTGTACCACCGGCACCTTGACCGTGTCTTGGGCGAAAACCGTGGTTTTCCGTGGTTTTCTACCTGGGTTTTTACCCAGTCCTTGGGGGATGCTCATGAATCTACTATATCTAGTAGGGCTTTGTATGATTTTTCTGATGCATTCTGTCCCACTATATATATATATATATATATATATATATATATGCACATCATACCCACTGACGATTCACAAGGTATATTACCCTCTGGTTATTCAACATAGACCCCAAAAACAATAATTAACCAATTTTTGGTGGATATTTGCAGGGTCTATGCTAATTTGCCGGTACATGGTTCTGAAAAGATTCGCTTCAAACCATTTCCACTGTGTGAGGAGTGAAATACAGATCTGAAAAGTATCACAGACATTGAAGATCCAATGAAAAATCCGAATGAAAGCACCTTCAGCTATGACTCAGATGTAATGAAATGGACAAATAAACACGTTTGAATCAGCCAAGACTTGGCAAACAATATGCCACCAAGACACGATCATAGCTAAGGCTGCCCCATTGAGTACCTCACATGGGACCCGGACTGGGCTTTCCAGCGGACATGTTCGATCGAAACAGTGACTGGGATATGTCAAGTAAATCTCAATAGCATCGATCTACATACAGTGCTTGGATACATGTCACAGTTCGCAGTTCAATGGTTTTGAATAATGTTATCTTTTCCAACATTTCAGGCCACATGACAACCTCAGAATGAGATCCCAGACCCTCAACGCGATCATCAAAGTGAAGTTGGAGGTCAAAGCCAGCAGAAAGGTGCAAATGCCCCACAAACCAGCACCAACCTGCCAAGGCTGAACTGGAAAGTCAGACTCCATTTGGTTGGAAAGTCTCGAGTTGAACAGCCAGGAAGTTCAATTGACAGTCCCTCCAACAAACACGGGTTTCAAATTTTGAATGGAGCCTGAAATCCTTGTAGGACGATTTCTTGCCACATTGAGATCCCCAAAATTTGTGAGCTAGGAATGAAGCCATGGCACCAAAGCAATTAGCTCATTTCTGATCAAACTGTGGCATTTCCTCTGCTACCCTCACCTTTCATGGGCCGTTGCATATGAGCAGTGTTCAATTGCCGTGCACTGTCCCTTACTGATTGGTTCATTGGGTTTCCCATCATGTACCGTGATAATCCGCAATATATCTGATACAGTAATTAGTATAGCTACCGATAATCGTCACACAACATTGGCTTCGAACACTGCTCATATGACAAATCCACTAGAAGTGATGTTTAGCAGCCCCAAAATGGGGAAAGATCCCTGTTGATCCTGTTGTCACCCCTCATTCTATTGGTTCCACTCCGATCATCAACCAATTCATGGCCCTGACTCTGGTAATTCAAGCCATGCAAAATAAGCCATTTGTGGATGATATGATATGCATACAGAACTATCAAACATTGGCACTTTCCTATGTTTGGTTACCACTTCCTTCGGATCATCCCCACTGTTCGTGGCATGATCTCCTTGGCTCCCCATGCGCCTGCAGCAGCCACTTCCGTGAGGCTCCGCTATCAACGAAGTTCCCCCACAAAGGCCCAGTCACGGCCGTAGCAACTCCTGGACCAAGTTCTCCCACCCAGCCGTGGCAAACACGTGAAAAGTGCACTCCAAAACGGGCGGTATAAAATGTGAAGACTGAGTTCAACATGCTCAAGTCATCTCAAGTACAGGAATAGATTTGGGGATTTGTTCGACCATGTTTTTCTTAGTTTTTTGGAATTGGCGGTATTTACCGGCAGGATTCAACTTAGATGATATCTGTGGACAACTTGCAAAAAAAAAAAAAAAAAACAGAAAACTCAAGCGAGATCACGACCCATAGGTCATGTCTGCATTGAAATCCTTCATCGGCTGGCCGATTCTCAACCAGAAGCTCGCTTCTTTCGTGCCAAGCGAATGCAGAATGCATCTCACCAACTTGTCCATGGTTGACCGGCGTTCACCGTGAAAATCAGGACAGTTTTTTAAATTTCTGATCTCTGCCATTTTTTTGCTGGTTAGCATGTGCCCCATGTAACCAAAAACCCACCAGTTTCATCCAGTTTCAATGGTTTTTGCCTTTGAATTCGGCTGCCTTGGGACAACGCGATCATCGCCAGCCTCAGGTGCAGGGATGATGAAAATTGACGCAGGTCAAACAAGAAGACTTTGTGAAGAAGAACAGGTGGTGGCATTCTGTACTGCACGCATGAATATACAATATCGTATGTGTATACATATAGATATATGTATGTATGTGTGTGTGCACTTCCAGTTAATTAACTTGATTTCTACTCATCTACTGCAAATATATATATATACCAACAAAGAGATCCATCGCAAACACATTGTGAATCATCCTTAGCCCTTGGACCCTTAGACCCCGGGCTGACTGGGGGCAAAGTGGAGATCCTTGGCATCGCAATTTTCAGGAGAAATGGGTGATATACCCTCTGGTAAACTAACATAGCTATTGAAAATGGCCATTTATAGTTGATTTTCCCATTAAAAATTGTGACTTTCCATAGTTATGTTAGTTTACCAGAGGGTACCTCCAAACATGGAGGTGCATTGGTTGACCACAAATTATACCAGATGAACATAGATAAAATAGTGGTGCCGTACCATCCATAGGTCTGGGTCATTTACCCACAGTTTAGCTGAAAAAAGTGTGCCACTGCGGCTCCATCTGTAGTCCTGAGAGACAATTTGGAAGTACGATCTTTTTGAAGTTGCGAGGGCATGAGGGTGTTCTTCTTGTCAATGAGGTGAGCAGCATCATCGTCATCATCATCATCATCATCATCATCATCATCATCATCATCATCTCCGTGCAGCTCCGGGCTCATGTTCCATGGCTCGAAAGGAGGATGGCAGCATCTGAACGTCCTTGGTCGATTGCGCACGTCCAGGCTGGGCCCGGCATGCCGAAAATGGTGGTTTCATGAGACTTTAGTGGGATTTCATGGGAATTCATAGGGAATATAATGGCATCTCATTGAGTCAGTCGCTTATTCTATGGTTCTGAACCTATGGTTCTGAACCACCGACTGAGATGGGGCATCTAAGTAGGCTCCTCATGTGTTCCAAGGCCAGGTGGCAATGGATCAAACATGAATTCCCTGACACCCGGGGTTCACCTCTGCAAATGGACATTCATCCTCCAAAATAGGGAACCCCCAAATCCCATGGCTTGTCATCAATTCATATCTCCCCCTTTTTGAATGGCCATGAAAAAGAGGGTATCCGAGAACTCAAACGTGGCAAGTTGGGAACTCCCGAAACTAAACGGAGGTGTATGTGTATCTTGTAAATTCATCCAACTAAATGGGCGATTTTCCAGCAAGCCATGTTTGATGACACCGGAGGGTACCAGGATACACCCCATCTTTCTACAAACACATCTGGGAAAGGAAACCATGAAAACATGAGAATATGATCACAGAAATGCCATGTAATCCTCCTCCTCAACCAAGGCGCAGCACCCTTCAACACCGCCAACAAGAAGAGGGCAGCCAGAGTCCAGTCGCTCTGCAGGTTGGCCCTGGCAGATTCATCCACATCATTCCATACATGAGCCAAACAAAATTGCTGGGATAAAGTGTGGATAGATCCCTGGGGATTACTTTGTATTTTAGAGCATGTTAGAGCGCAAAAAAGAAGGCTAGAGAAGGCTAGGAACTAGATCGTTCTGTATCTTCGTTGCCGTCTTGTATTGGACGTTTCTGCTACCTCTCTTTCCGCATGGATGCCAATAGGGACATGAATGAAAACTACTTTTGGTCGTGCCAAGCAGCTCGCTACAACTGTCAGAGCCAGGAATCCCAAATGGTACCCCAAGCAGCGGCGCCTTCCCGAATTTGATACTTCATGACTTGCCTGCTGCATCGATGAAACCTGCCAAACACAGAGCAAAACCAGTGGCACCACTTGCAGGACCTTGCACACCACCTCCGTTTCTTCCGTTTTGGAATACTTCATCCACCTTAATTCCCAGCATACATCAGCAAAAGCACCGCGAAATAAGCAAGATTAAGTGATATAACCCACCAGCAAGGTTATTTGTACGCGAGTTATAGCACAGTATATAAATTTATATAACCCACTGTATCATAACATATCATAACCCTATCATACCATATCATACTATATCATACTATATTATACCATATCATGGGTATCATTATATATATATATTATATATAGAGATGTATATTGTATGTTAATGTATGTTATACATATTTAGAATGACTATTAATAACTAAGCCATTGATATCCGCAAACCACGATATTCCCATGGTTCGACCGGCGAGACCCGGCGCCTGGCAGGGCCAGGGCACGCGCCTTCTAGAAGCACATCCTCCTGGAGAATCTGCTGGGGGTTCAAGCTGGGGATTTCACCATTGGAAACATGGGAATTTCATAGGTTTTAATAGAACTTCAATCATTAGAAATGGTGGTTTATTGGGACTTTGATGGAAAATATCAATGGATGTTAATCGTGGTTGACAATGGTTAAATGGGAATCTACCCCTTGAAAAAATGGTGGTTTCGTGGGACTTGATATATGATGATCAAACATGGCTAAGTGGGAAATCCATGGAAATCCCCAAACTAGCCATGGAGGTTTCTTGTCGGGAAAATCATCGAACTCAACCGGGGATTTTCCGTAGCTATGTTAAATAGCCAGCGGATGCCAGAGGGTAACCCTCAAAGAGTTGTTCTACATGGTTTAAGCATCCGACACGGGGATGCAACGAATGAATCATGGGAATCCAAATTGGTTTGTGCATGTTTGTGCTTAAAAACAAGGTGTATCTTAGGATATCGCAATTACACCATCTATCCTATCCCCATCTTATGGCTTATGGCCATTCAAAAATTGTGAAATGATGATTAATCCATGGGATTTGGGGCATCCTGCGCTCAGACAGCCCCATACAGTGATCCCAACACAGAAACTTGTTCTTTTATAATTCGCTGTGAGAGGATGTTTTTTCTCATTCCCCCGCAACTGAAGTGTGGTTTTCAGAGATTCTCAGTCTTTTTGTGTCACGAATCAGCCATTTTCGATTTCGCCATGGTCACCAGGTGCCGCCCCTGCTGACAAGAGGCTTTTTCGAAGGGGGCCGCCAGTGGCGAGAGATGCCCCTTCCGAACCAAAAACGCGGCACAGCGGAGCGTCTTGGGCATGGCCCATCTTTGATATCTCTCAGAACATCTCAGAACTGTTGAGAGCCTCAGAAAAGGCAACTTAAAGCAATGAAGCATATTGAAATACAATTAAATTCAGTAAGAAAGATGGCTGTCCAAAATCAAAATCAAACGTTACCCTCGTAATTTCAATGGGGAAGGAAACTTCATGGTAAACTACAACAAACTACATGTATTGTGCAACTCAACACCCTCGTCAAAACATCTGCTTGTAGTTCTTGACAAATATGGTTGCACAATCCTCCGCCGGCCAAAAACCCTGCGCCAACATACTTGGGCGGCTTGTCCATCACGAAACTCTCTCACTCTGATCGTTTGAAAACTCCATGTGCCATCATGCGAGGTCAACAACGCACTCCCTCATCCCCTCAGCATTTTTCATGAGATCCACCCAACCATCAGTAAACCGTTGACCGGCACAGCGACCCTCATTTTCTCTGACCCTTCTGCGATGATCACCGATTCGGGTATCCTGGGCTTGGATCCCTGGGCGCAGCTAATCAGGTGAAACAGGAGCCCCTTTTAGGTGACAAGCCACCTCTGGAAGCATGGCACGTGCGTCTTTTGTCCCACCAAACGGGTAGAAAATGGTAGAAAATGGTAGAAATGGTTTTGCCAGGGTGATGTTTAAATGATTCTTACCTTGCACTTTCCAGCTCTGCGCCTGTCTCTATTTGGTTTCCTACATGTGGGTGCAGCTTGCCGGCCCGGGAGGCATAACTTGGAAATAGCGCCGGGTGTCACAACAACCTGCAGGGGCCGAGGCGACAGCACCCAGTGGCTGCAATTGTTTCAGGTCAGGTGCAGAAAGAAAATCTGCTAAACCCAATCATAAACCATCCCCAAAATCACCATAAATCGGTGGTGTAGTAAACCATCCCCAAATGCCAGGTTTCGGACATTGGGTTGCCCACATCAAGTATGATGAACATATCAAGACTCTTTGAAATCACCATCCATTTCTGGCATCAATCACCTTGTCGCAATTTTTTTAGGTGGCACCTTTCAGGCGTTTCTCTTCCACTGCAGGGCGTGGCACGCCCGGAGCTGCAGCGCTCCTAGCGTTCCAGTTTTGCTCAACAGCTCAACATAGGAAGACCAGGCACGAAATGGTACCAAGACCTACAAGGTGAGGCCGCCAGATATACGTTGGTTTAAACCCCACTACCTGTTGATATACCTGCCATAAACGATAGTTGACCCAGTTGGTAAACCAACTTAGCTGTCTAGCGGGCCTCACCTTGTACAACATCCCATGGGAACGGTTTGGATAATGCTTCTTCAACCCTCAACTCTTGAGACAAGTATTATAGTCTCTTCTTGCAGAAAGAATTGCATTGGCCCAGTCCCCCGAAGTATTCACCATGCGTTCTGCGTTCAGGAAGGCGTGCCCAAATCCCTGAGCAGGATTCGGATAATTACATATAATTACTAATGTACATCTACACACCTATATTCCTCCAAAAATCATTCCATTCACTCCACCCAAAGTCGCCACCGGGCCCTGGGACGCCCTGGGTTGCCCTGGGGGCCCCGACCTTCTTCCGCCGTGCCACCTGCGCGGCCCAGCTCTTGGAGGAGCTGCGCCACGTTCGAGGGGCCTCCGGGAAATGTTGAGCTGGGTCTTTTGGTGCTGAAAATATTTCTCGGATTTTGTTTCGTCGGTTTTTGAATGTTTTTGATGTTTTTGGTTTGTATATAGTTGTTCCATGTTGTTCCTGGTTTTCAAGTGGTGTTTGTTTTGTGTTTGGTTGTTTTGAGTGTTTTTTTCTCCGTGAATTTTCCGGTGTTTTCTGAAAGTCAGATTTTCACATCATATGATTTGGGAATGCTGGCGTTGCCAAATGTAAATTAAGGCAGCGTGGGTGCGATGTGTGTCCTTAACTTGCTTTGCGCCGGTGCGCCGCTGCGCCGCTCGAGTTGGTATGTGCACGTTCTCCTTGTGTGCTACCTTTCTGCGCCGCTGCGCTGCTGCGCCGTAGCGCCGTTGCTGGTGCGGCAGTGCTGTGTTGCGTGGCGCCTATGTTGCATTTGCGCCGCTGCGCCGCTGCGCCGCTGCGGTGTTGTTAGGTTGCAGTTGCGCCGGTGCGCTGCTGCGCCGCTGTGTGATAGGTTGCATTTGCGCCTCTGCGCCGGTGCNNTTGCGCCTCTGCGCCGGTGCGCTGCTGCGCCGCTGTGTGGTGCCTAGGTTGCATTTGCGTCTCTGCGCCGCTGCGCCGCTGCGGTGTTGTTAGGTTGCAGTTGCGCCGGTGCGCTGCTGCGCCGCTGTGTGGTGCCTAGGTTGCATTTGCGCCTCTGCGCCNTGCGCCGCTGCGCCGCTGCGGTGTTGTTAGGTTGCAGTTGCGCCGGTGCGCTGCTGCGCCGCTGTGTGATAGGTTGCATTTGCGCCTCTGCGCCGGTGCGCTGCTGCGCCGCTGTGTGGTGCCTAGGTTGCATTTGCGTCTCTGCGCCGCTGCGCCGCTGCG
>BGPT01000670.1:108848-144455 GCA_003297045.1 Symbiodinium sp. clade C Y103
AGCGGAGCATCGGAGCAACGGCGTTTGCGGGACTTGCATGATAGAACAAGTATCGGAGCGGAGCAGCGGAGCATTGGAGCAGCAGTGCTTGCCAAGACTTGCAAGGAGATACTACAAGCATCGGAATGGAGCATCGGAGCGGAGCAGCGGAGCATCGGAGCAGCAACGTTTACCAGGACACGCTTTGCACTCACTCTGNTGCAAGGAGATACTACAAGCATCGGAATGGAGCATCGGAGCGGAGCAGCGGAGCATCGGAGCAGCAACGTTTACCAGGACACGCTTTGCACTCACTCTGAATTAAGGCAGCGAATTAAGGGACAGGTCAAATACCAACCTCTTATCCCTATTTGACCCTAATTAATCCTAATTATGTCATTCATGGGCCACATGCCCAGGGGGTGTTTGTCCAGAGGTGGGCATAGGTGGGGATTACTACGATATGTTCAGCTGTGGTCCCTGGTAGCCTCCGTCAAGGTATCAGAGGACAGGTCCATGAACGAGGTCTCCTCCTGCCAGCAGAAAATGTTTGTGACTGAGAGAAGCCACTGGAACAGTCTGCCTCCTCTGAGTTTTGAAGGGGTGAAGTATGAACTCCCGGCACAGGTCCCCTTTCTACTTCCGGATGATCGTCCCACCACTCCCAAGCGTTGGAACGATGGCAGCTTATTTTAGTGTTTTGACATGGTTTGACTAGAGAAGACTAGAGCGCATGCCCAATGCCCGGAAATCTTCCAACACCCCCCAGGCTCCGGGTCAAGGCCGGCATCCCTCAAGGCTTGTGCGATGAGGCTCGGCTGCGGCTCATCCGGCAGCAGCTCGTCAGGCTGCTCCGGCAGCTCCTCCATGTCCAGGGCCTCCGGCAGCTCGTCGTCCACGGGGCTGGGATCGGGTACCTTAGAGGTGGCCGCAACAGAGGGGTGACTCAGGTGTGGGGTGCTGAAAAACACTAAAAAGATGAAAATTAGAGATTTTTAGCCCAATAGATAGCATGAGATGGCTGCTGGCTCCTGCTCATGAATTTCAAGTAATTCAAATATGGCAGAGATGAACATTCCAGAGGTGGTGGAACACCAAGTCGAGACGCCGGAGTGGCTGTCATCGCAGCCGTCGCGGGCGTGCTGGAGGTGGAGGTCGAGCAGGGGGCAGTGCTCAGATTGGGCGTGGACGAGAGGAGTGCCATCGTCTTCTCGTGCCACAACTCCTTCAGAGCAAGGGAAGGAACAAGAAGGGATGGAGTTGGAACTCCTTGCCCTCATCCAGTGCCCCGAGTTGGATAATTAGGGCATTTTGAGCTTCCTAATCCAGCCAACCTCTCACCCTTCAAATCTGAAGAATGTGAAAAACCTGAGACCTAGATCCAAAACACTCTGGTAGATCAAGAAAGGCCTCTGACTCATCTTCCCCTACCCTCAAGAACCGGGGAACATTGGGAAACTCTCATGTAACACCACCTGAATTTGTAATCCATAAGTAGCCCACCCGTCCAGTTTCGCATGTTTTCTCAGTTAGGATTGGGATCTTCAACTTTGAAGGCACACCCACATCGACCGAATGCCGTCTCCTTCTCTCGCTCCATCTCCTCGGTTATTGGTCCGCAGTGGATCTAAATTGAAAAATTATCCAACCATATGGCAGCCATCGGCCGGTCCCGATCAAGAATCATCAAAAATCAAAGCATTGGAGACCACTGACTTTTGATCATTTCTCGCAGAAACCATGCCATTTTCACCACTTTGCGGTGCCCAAATTTGACCCTCGAAGAGCCATCAGGTCCGGGTCCAAGGTCCACGTAAGTCAGCAGTCAGCAAGCGTCAGTCTATAAAACCTATTGTTTTCACTCAGCAATCATGATTTCCCATATCATCCCGTTTGTAACTGATCTTCATTGGTTGAGATCCGACACAAGCGCTTGCAGCCCCTCCAGATCTGCAGCTGAGGAACTTCCATAACCTGCACGAAACCTGAGAGCAGCTTGCTATGGGGAGATCTATGATTGATCCTTGACGTCCCATGGAAACCTGTAGCGGCTTATTGTCATTCCTCTCAAATTATGGATCAACTTAAGCCCAGTTGCCAGTGCATTAGCCGATCTTCAATACAAAAAATAATACACCCGATCTAGCCAGAAACACCACGCTGCACCCCAGTGAAAGTCAACAATTCTTGAACCAAAGTTCCCTGACCACTCCGCCACCATCGCTAATCATCGTCCGCACCCTCCACATAATATAGCTTTGCTGGCTAGCGTAGGTCATGAGATATAATGATCGATATGTAACAAACACATATCTTGAATTTATTCATGTATATATCTGTGTGTGTGCGTCTGTGGGATGTATACATGATGTATTTATGATGTAGCTCAATAGATTTGCAAACGATTTGTAAATAGATATGCCAGATATGCCCCCATTCATGGCCACGAGAAAGAAAGTCCACGCGCGGCTAAGCAGCTGGACGAAGGCTCGTTCAACGTCTCCGGCCGCTGGCTGCCACGAGCTCGGCCCAACTCGGCACTGAAGAGGTCCATGTCCTGAGGCAAACATCAAGGCAGGAAGGTGTGAAATGGTGTGAAAACTGGCCATCTTTACATCTTTTCGGTCCCAGTTCCAGTTATAAGATGTTGTAAGTAGATACAGAACCATAGTTGTAGGGGTTATAGAGGGGTTTATCATTCTCAAACATGTGCTCCGCCACTGTAACCACAGATCTTTTCTGCTTTAAGTCGACCAGCTGAGTGGATGGTACGAGGCTAGATCCCAAGCAGTCTTAAGATGACATCCAATGCCGGCATTGAAGCCGGCATTCACGTCATCACAGGTGACAGCCAATGAGAACTCAGCATAGGTAGTTGCCTTGGTCCCGTGACCCGTTTCATCTTCAAGACGTTGCAACTGAGACACTTCATTGGCTTGCTCTGAACCTCAAAGCAGCTGCGACCCGCCGAGGTTGCTAGACCCCACCTGGTAGTTGGACTTGTTTTTTTGGGGTCTCCGCATTCCAAAATGCAAGACCTGGCCGTGTGGACATCCCAATGTCTTTGCTTGGTTGCTGTAAGCATCCACCAAAATTCCCCTTCGTGTTGGTTGTACCAGATAAATTGTATGGGTTGTTTAGGCCCCGATGTACTCGCCTATTATTTGACATAGTTATGGAAGCCATGGCCAATTTGCAGACGTTTTACATTGACACCTATTGTGATGTTCCATTGCTATCTCAAAATATCCAAGGCAAGTCATCCCCCACGTGTGGTGTCTAAACCCAACTAGATCCATCTGTTTAACCCTGGTGAACCCCAGTGAACCCAAGAAACACCCCAGTTAACCCAAGAAGTTCAAAGGCGCTCTCGGCGTTCTCGGCGTTCTCGGCCAGCACTTGGCCTAGCTCCGAACTGAAGAGCTCCGGGGTGAGGTCAAGGTCCCAGAGGGCCTGTGGAAATCGAGGGGAGGTCATGGGTAAAATGTTGATCTGTAGCTTGAGGATCAAGATTTTTGTTGGGATACTTATCAATTCTGTAAACTCAGGGATCTACAAAGGTTTCTGTTCATTTTTTTGCATTCACCAGAAGTTTCTCAGACTTTCCCATTTCCACAAGTTCGCATCTCCCCCAGTTTATAAGTTGGTTGACAAACTCCATTAACTATAGATTTTATCTATTTATACTGTATCTGGCAAAAAATCTGAGGTATCAGGTTAAGCCTCTTTTTCTGAACAAACTTAGCGATCACCAACTGTGGCATGGAAAATTATCAACATCCCCAACATATTCCCTATGATACTACAGCATCTCCCAAAAAGATAGAGAAGTTGGACCTCTGGAAAATGTGGAGGAAACATCATCTAACTAGTCGATCCTATACCGTCCTGGAAACACTGTTTGGCATCTTTTCGGCGGTTGCTATATCATATCTTTGTCAATTAAGTCACCATGTTTGTTGGTTAATTCCCGTCCTTTCAATATCTAAGATTATCTAAGTCTTTTGCTGGTTTAGTCACGAATCTTTTGTTGGTTAAATCATGTTAAATCCCCAATTTTTGGTTCAAGTCCCAAGTCCCCCATTTTTTTGTCGCTTCCATGGCTTCACTTCCCACATCCGCACGGCCCAAGGCACGGCAACTCCACTGCTGGGTCGTCCTTGTGAGCTGCTGGCCCTGCTGCTGACCTCATCCTTGGGCGATGGCGCCTGCGGTGCCAACAACGGTGCTGCAACACTGGGAAGACCTCTATAAATTGACGTTTCAAATAGGTTTCAATTGGAAAAGCATCTCGAAATGGAGGTTTTAGCGGCAAAATCCCGGGTAATTTTAAATGGGAAGTTTCAAGAGGAAAATCATTGAGAAATGGAAGAACATGGCCATTGCCATCCTTGAGTGCTCAGAGGGCATCCTGGTAAACAAGAGATTGTTTGGTATATATATGTTCTCATGTGCGGTCAAACGTGCAATAAAACATTAGAGTCAGAGTACTCATCCAAGGTTGTCCAAGGTAGCATGAGGTGGTGGTTGAAGAGCTCTCTTTCAACCAAACCAGCGGGCAAATCAGCGGAAGAATCGTCGTCGTCAGAAACGAAAGTAAAAGGGCAGTGGAATTCAGCAGCGTTTCATTCAACAACATATGATATATGCCTTCTGGAACTTTGGAACATCTCGGAACCTCATGAACTCTTGTCGAAACCCCCAGTCTCTGATGTCTATCAGCATTGTAACCAAAAGATCCGTGCAATCCCTCAAAAGTGTCCTTGAAAAAAAAATAGGAAACGAAGAACCAAAATTCCTATCCCATCTCCATCCCCCGTTCTCCCCAGCCTTGGGCATGGGCGGTTTCCTCCTCTCCTTCAAATCCTTCGCTCTCCTCGACGCCGAGGCCCCCGAGGCCATACTGCTGCCGCTGGCGCCGAAGTCCTCGTGCCGCTCGCGGTCACCGCGGTCACCGCGGTCGCCCCGGGACCGCGCCTCGCGCGCCGTGAGGGGCACCGGTGGAAGGCCTCGGTGGGAGAAACGGAGGGATGTCTCGGTATGTCTCTGTGATTTTGGGAGGATTTTCATGGGGGTTTCTCTGATTCTTCATGGCAAACATGGAAAACTACATCACAGGGATTGGAAAGGTGGAGAAAATTGCTGAGTCTTACAACGATTGTAACTTGGATCCAAGGAAAAGGAATGTGCATCTTTTTTCAAGTTTCTCAAAAATGTCTTGCCATGTGGTCTTTCAACCAATTCTAGGGAGATGCACCGTGGATTCTTGGTTGGGAAGACAGATTGATGCATGGAGGTGAGCAAAATGCATCAAAATTCAAAATGCTGTGTTTTGGGTAAAATGCATAGAAAATCATAGAAAACGGGGAAAGTTGGTGCAGTAGGTCCTCAGTAGGTGGGGCGGAATCGCCAAATATACATCTCCCGGTGGTATAAGAGGACATTTGCAACATGTAGGGGATGGTCTTAATTAGTCTTGAGCACAGGATAAGGCTTCTGACGGTAGGAAAACACCAGGTCTTTGATTCTACACTGGGGTACTAGCTGAGGAAAATGAGCTTGCAACCGGGCGATGGGGTTGCAACTCATGAATACTTATATATGATACTCGCAACACGGTTGTTTTTTCCGACCTGATTTTTTCCTCATATATAGTTTGGGGACATCGTCGCCATTACATTCCAAAAAATCATCAAAAATCACTTAACAAACATGAAACATCATTTTGAACTCCGACGGAGGCTCTATAGCGCCCCTTTTGCATCCGCGGCACTCGTGGCGTTGACCTTCCTCTCCTCTGGCCCCGGTGCCGCTGTGGCGCCGGCGTTTCTTCGCCGCGCACTGCGGCCCTCGGGGCCTTCGGCCGGAGGCCGAGGCGTTAGATTCAGCGGCGCGGCGGGGCTGCGCACGTCCTGAAGGTGCTGGAACTACATGGCGTGTTTCCTAAAGTCATGGGGGATCCCCAAGGCACCATGGGTTTCAATTGGATGATCCCCCATGACTTTGGAAACCTCCATATCAGTCGGCTCTGCACTATCTTGAACATTCTTGAACTATGGTTGGGGGATGTTGGGGCTCCAAAGTTAGCCAAACATCAAGAACATGTATGCAAATTATCTCAAATCATTGTGATTTCGAAGCCAAACATCAATGAATCCATGATGATTCAATACTGCATTTTGCAAACCAACTCCCAAAAAAAGGCAAGATTACGTACAGTATCACACAGTGACATACAGCTGTTTTTCTCGTCTTGGTCTGGGTCACATTCCCCTTGATGAGCACGTGTCAAATCCCACCAAATCGTGCAAGTATGATTGATTGATGATTAATGATCTAAACTAAACCTAATGATAAACATAGATAAACTATCCCCAATAAAGGTTTACTACTGGGTGTCATGTAATGATCTTGTGGGTTTTGAAATGTTCTGATTCTACCCAGGGTTTGTCCGAAACCCTGATTCGTTCAGCTCCTGGTTCTCAGGGTAGGCGTTGGTGACACCTCCAAACCTTCTGGGACTTGCCGCCTCGGAGAAACCTGGGCTGAAGCAATGAAAACAGGATGAAATGAATTGAAATGATATGAAATGCAATGTGGGTTGTATAAACCATCCCGAAAGTGTAAGGTTATTTGGTTTACCCCCCTTGTGGTATTTGAGGATTTAACCAATAAAATAATCCCAAACGCCTCAAAGAGGTGCCCTCGCATCCAACAAACACAGCGCAGCCAATGGATGATCCCCCTGTCAAAGTACAGCTTCCGGTGGAGAAAATCTTCACGGTGAAACAACTTCAGGTTGCACAGCTAGTTACCTCACTGTTCTACAGTAAACTTTTGAAGAACCGCCGGCTCCACCCCAGCAATTTCAGCATAGGACCCTCGCAGGGTGGCAATCTTCGTGGCGTCAGTTTGCTCGAGTCACCTGAGGTGCAATGGCGGACATCAGCTGGGCACAACGGGGGCAATGGCGACATATGGCGACTAGAGCGAGAAATGTAGATCATGCCTAGCAAGTGCTCGTCTGACCAGAAACACAAAAGATGACAGTATATTTCTGCCTAGTGTAATTATTCAAAATTATATTCACTCATTGATTTATATCATTTTATATCTATGCTATGCATTCATTTGATTTCATTTGTATAAAACTAAGTTGAGCATATGATCATATATCATTCTGATTCTCATACGAAATTGAAGAACTTCAATGACCATGGCACCCAGTTTGGCACAAGGCCGCAGCATGGGCAACTCCGCCAAAGTGCCGGCGGTCGGTGCTGGTGGCGCATCGAGGGGCGACATGGCTGAATCCGACCCAACTGGTGCCTTGACCCTCTTGGATCTGTTGTGCTTTCAACTTTACCTTCATGAGTCTGCATTTGTCTTCATGATATGTGTCATGTGTATGTTGTTCTGTTTGTTCAAGAATGTGGGATGTGTCGTTTGCAGGCATGCCTTTCTGTGTCAAAAGCATTGTGGCAATGTGGCACGGGGGGGGGGGCCTCCCTTCCGCAGTAAGTACACTGCTAATTCAGGACTGCTGCGCTCTGAATGGACTAGATAGGTAGACAACCAATGAATCCATAAATAAGGCATTCATCGATGAACACGAGGATCAGGACATTAGCAGCTGTTTTTGTGGTGTATCTTCTTCAACACCGAAAGGCACAAAGTACAGCATCATAGATATCATAGCATCATTGCAGGTTGATTTTGACTGGCTGTGGATGTGCTTGCAGCTTCGATGGTGCGACTACCCAAGGTTCACCATTTTGGCAAACCCAGGGTGCCAATTCCTGTGAGCCACCAGGTCAGGAGGATCCATCCATCAGAGTTCCATCTCTGGATCACCATGTTTTCAAGACAATCCAATGGCCACAACCCACCAGTATCCCTACCATTCTCTACCCATCACTCAGAATGGATTTGAAAAATTGGTGGATTCTTACATAAATTATCAGGGCCCTCAGCATCATCCAAGCTTACCCAAATCTTTGAGTCAAACAGTCAGATCCAGTCTGTGACTTTCACATCTCCAGCTTCGGAGCATCTCCGTGCGGATCCAGCGCTCTGTTTTCAACGCTCAGATCGGAGCATCCATGGAGCCGCCCGGCACGGCATCCAGCACCTGGCCCAAGCATGATCAAAAGCGAGACAAACACATCCCAAAAATTGGGGAAATTCATTACATGGAAAGGTCATCCATAAATCTATCATAAATCATCCGTAAATTGGAGGATTTTCCAGCAAGCCATGTTTGCCTACCAAAGGGTACATCCATGTTTCAAGCGAAGAAGGGAACCGATTTTTCGAAAGAAGCCTCTGGATTGTTGGGTGGAAATCCTGCTGCCATGCTTTAAGTTTAAGGGACGGCATCACAAGCATCGGGCTTTGAAAGATGTGGCTGCAGACAACAGCCGGCCAGTTTTTTGCGCAGCATCTAGTTCGCGTGGCGCCAGCTGGAAACCTGCGGACGGGATAAAACGGGCACAATGTGGTAAAGCCAATGATAGTAATGATAATAAGATATAATAAGTAGCATGTGGTTGGGAGTCTTGGTGGCTCCTTGGCTCTTCATTTAATAGGGAACATTTACCATAGCTCCTCTGTTCCCTCCTCCTAACCGCTGGATAGATCATAACCATATATATATAATGACGATTATGATGCCGCAATAGTAAATAACAAGCCGCGAAACTACATCCCATTTACCCAATCTTGCCACTTGAGGGGTGCTAAACGATATGAACCAAAAAGGAGTTGATCATTCGGTCTACCACGGTACCACTCACTTCACTCAAAAAACGAACACGTTTTTTGTACCAAATCCAGATGAGGGACTGAATAGGTTTCAGTTATCCCACATGAACCAGCTTGATGCACTTGAAGTGCCTTTCCAAAACAGTCCAGAGTACCCTGGCTCAGGCAGCTGTATTGTCACTTCTTTTTGTCAGCAATGGGGGAGCTTAAAACTTCGGACAACGTCAAGTGAATGAAGCTGCCTGGAAGCTCGAAAATTGGCCCAGGCCTTCTCACCTGAGACCTTTTAACAGATCGACATTTTGGTTGCAATAGCTGCAGCTGCCCACAACACATCGCTTGACTTGACAATGGATGTTTTGCCCTAGAAAGTTTCAGATGACAAGCTGGATTTTCCCCCCACATCAAATAAAACTGACCTGCCAGAAGCTAACATAGAAATTCATGACACTTCAGAAATCATGAAACATCAACAACATTCACCTCCACCATCCTCCACACAAGTACCCTGAACCTTCCAACAGACTTGGCCCATCTTGGCCGTAGGTCCCCTATAGTCCCCACGGCAGCAGCTCAAGGGCATTGTCCCCGACCACCCACAGGGCCACAGCAGCCACCAGCAGGGGCAGCAAGGGGCCGGGGAGGATGGGACCGCGTTTGTAGCCGCCCAGAAATTCGGGGTTTCGGGTCAACACTGGCGATTCATTGGAGCGCTGGGAAAGAACCATTAAGGCAGGTAGCAAACCTTGGCAGACGAGCTACAAGAGCCAAACTTGACCACGGTTTTCATGGTTTCCCTAGCTCTAATCATGTTCAATGCAGAGAATCTGACAGCTAATATTTCCAGATATACATATTTGGAAGTGTCTGAAAATTGGGGCACCCTATTTCACCATTGGCTTCCCATCAAAAACCACCACTTACTTGGATGATTTTGGTGTCCCCAATGGCTTGACAACCCCACATAATTTCGGTGTAACTAACGAATTGTGGGATACATCCCATCATGATCCATGAATATCACATCATATCACATCCACTTTCTCTCTCTCTCCATTTATTCTCTAGACTCAACCAATGCTATTCACTATCCATTAGGGCTCCACATCCCCACAGCACCCCGAAGCATGGCCATCTTCGAGGCCGTGGCACCGAAAAGGGTCGACACCCCGAAGGCGCCGGCCTGATCAATGGCCTGGAAGAAGAGGCTGGGATCCTGACGCCGCGTGGCCGGCGACCTTTTTGTCCTGAAAGTTTCCGATAAAAAGGTCATCATGATTTTTTGAAAGAAAGGTTGTGATGGTTGTGATAGTTTTGTTGAAAAGAACGGTTGTGGGGTTCCATGTGATGGTTCGAACAGTACGGAGCGTAGGAAGAAAAAGGGGAAAATTGTTTGCTGTTCACCCAAGCCGGCTTCTTGAACTGAGATGAGATAAGGCCAGATCATGTTCAAGTTCCTCTCTTCAATGGTCGGGCTGTTTGCAAAGTTGTGCTGACAGCGAGATTGGCACCGGCATGGCTTTGAAGGTGGTGGCTTCTCGCTGTCTGAGATTGGCACCCGCACCGCTTTTTGAAGGGTGTTGGTTTCTTACCCACTGGTCATTTTTTGACATAACTATGGAAATTACATTTGTTATATTTTGCGATAGGTAAAGCATCCATACATGCGGACGGCTCGGTCAAGTCCAGTGCCACAGCTGGTGCAGTGGCAAGTAAAACATCTATAAATGGGCAATTTTCCATAGCTAAGTTAGCTTACGAGATCACCCGGGCTTTGGCCAACCATGGCCAACCCTCCCGGTACCAAATGTACCAACTGCACCAAGGATCCCAGACGGCCACCAGCACCGGTGGCACCAGCGTCAGCGCGAAATCTCGCAGCTTCGCAAGCGAAAAGCCAGGGCCCATTGAGGAGGTGTCTTCACCTCCAGGTACCAACTGAAACTAGGCAAGTGGCCCCAAAGGAAGGAGAATTTCAGAAGCATGGTTGCTAATCACTTGCAAAATTTGTCGGGCCATCCTCCAAGTCGGGTATGGGGTGAAATAGTTGGGCACTCCCGAAATACTTAGTGACTATACACTGATTATACCCCAAATTGCCAACATCTGGGGCTTTTTTGGGGCCTTTGAACCTTGACCAAATGGACTCCAACCTCCCAGAAAGTCGGCAAAGAAGTCTGTCAGCGCCACCACGAATCCCACGAAGGAAGTGACGATGGCCGAAAGCGAAAAGGCCAAAATGCCACCTGCGCCACGACCGGTGCTCGCCACGGTGGAGATAGGACATCAGTGGATCAACATGTGGATGTGCACAACGAGAGAATGGTGGATTGACTGGATTCACATCAACAAACCTGGGCTAGATAGGATTTAAAAATTGGAAGTGTCCAAAACTTGGGCCAGGAACCCAAGTGATCGCTGATCATTGGGTTTCAGCATGTTTCAGCCATGTTTCAACTTGCCATGCCCATAGGGGATCCAAGGGTTTGCCGCTTGGCTTGCTGAGGCATCATGCCAATGTTGCATGATGCTTTCCCAAACCTGGGGATCCATCAACATGGAGTATTGGGGGAAAACAACTGGGTTTAGAAACACGTCCAGATAAATAGATAGATAGATAGCTAGCCAGCTAGCTGGCTAGCTAGGTAGGTAGGATAGATAGGATAGATAGTATAGATAGGATAGATAGGATACATAGGATACATAGGATAGATAGGATACATAGGATACATAGGATACATAGGATAGATATGGATAGATAGGATAGATGGATGGATCGATTGATGGATTAGATTGGATTAGATTGGAATATATAGATTCAGATTCAGATTTAGATTCAATTGGATAAATTAGACCAGATTAGATAGATACCTGTCCCAAAAAAAAAGGGTATAACTCTGTATCTGGATACTAACACATCCCATGCTAAACCACTCCGTCTCCCCACAGCCTGCCACCAGTGGGCTGCCGCTGCTCCGCAGCACTTCCAAGGGATCGGCGCTGCCCGTGGTGGCGCCGGGCAAGGCGGCCAGGACGGCACCGTTCCAAATGACGAACCTCGTGGGTGCCGTTGGGATGATAACTATATGGTAAGCCTATGGTAATACCTGTGGGGTGTTGACGTAACCAAATCATCTATATATATATATATACATAGAGAGAGGGAGGGGTGTACCTAAGAATGGTTGAAATGTTATGACTGCATTGCTATATCCATCTATATCCCTGCTTGGGGGGTCATTAATGGACTTATCCGATATAACCATGGGATTTGAACCCCCATAAGTTGAGGTTTGGAGCCCCTATAACTATGATGACCGAATCCCAGGTGACTGTGGGGTAGCACCAGCCTACCTGCAAGCTATCTGTGGAAGTTTGTGGAAACATCACATACCATTTGTTAGAAAACATTGATTGAAAAACATGGGGCAGTCAACATGATAGGGGGTGATGGTGTGTTTCTTCTTACTGGATTCTATCTAGTTAATCTTGTTGATTCATTCGCAGTACTTTTTCCTAATAAAATTCTATCTATCTTATCTGGATTGCTACAAACGCTGGCAGCCACGTGTGAGATCTACATATGCGGTATGACCGCAATGAAGCAGGTTTGTCTGCTCGAAACCACATCTTCCAAATCTCCGAGTCATCATTTTCTTGCCGTAGCACAATCAAAATGTCACAACATTCGGGATAATGACTCATGGACCCATGTAGAATTTTCCATGAACTTCCCAGGGGAACAAGACTTTCCTTGACCTCTAAAAAGGTTGCTACCAAAAATTCTCTGAAGCAAAGACGAGCGGACATCAAGAATGGAATGAGACTACCAACTACCACTGCTTTGGTGATCTTGTTGCGGTCTCCCTCCAGTTGTGCACACACCGTAGGCACCACGTTGTGGTACACCAAGGACAACCTGCAACAGGTTGTGTCAGCCTATCAGACCAACATGGAAGGAAATATAAAATTGAAGCTCTGGTTGGTGGTTGCAACCCTGCAAAATGCTAATCATTGGGATCATCATCCGACTTGGGGTTGGAAATCAGGCATACAGTATGTGAAACCTCCGACTAGATCGGAACTACTAACTAGAATTGGTTCAAATGACGGGCCTTTCCCTGGCATATTTTTCAAACTTGATGCCTTGGAAAGCGCAGATAAGATGGTCCTTGTTGATGAGGCCTTAAATACTCCCATCTTCGGGGCCCAGTGCCATTTCTACTTGCTGTTCCTATCTCTCTGTTTCTATCCCTTGGTCTATCCCTACCTAGAAATAGAAACTGTTCCTATACTTGTCATATAGCCTGGTGAAACATGTCTAATGTGGGTACAACAATAATAAACCATCCTCCAAATCACCATTTTTATGGGTGGTATAAGTCATTCCCAGTCATGGGTGGTTTATTATTAACTCACATTATCCCTATGTTGTTGCAACGAACGCTTCGGTGAAATTCTCACCGTGTCATCGAGGACAAGCGACAACAGCGTGGGGATGGTATCTGTGGCTTGTGACCAGTTGCTCGCGGAAAAAAGCTGTCCAAGATCGCCCGCAGGGATGACCAGGGCTACCAGGGCCTTGGGCTGGATTCCATGGACATGCCAAAAGAAGTCCCTGAATTCAGTAGGATATAAGATATATATATATACATAATTCATATATATATATATGATTTATTCATATATATATATATATATATATATCCATCAAGTATATATATATATATACATATCCATCATGTGTGTATATAAATATATACATATATATAATATGTACTGCAATCAATTTGGGGGTAAAATCTGGTGGTTCCTGTAAAATCTTCCTAACACCAATTGATATTGGGTATGATATGATATGTGATAATTATGTACATGGGTCAAGTCATAAGGCAACCCCCCTAAAAACCTTGGATTTCGAAACCCGGTGGTCATTGAAATGGGGGAGTAGCCCAAAATCATTTTCAAAACCAGTTTCAGTATCGAAACAACCATGGTGTTGGGGATCCCCTATTTCGAGAAATACCCAAATTTGTTTGTATGAAAATGGAGTACCCCACTATCCCATTGTAAATCTCATCATGCCCCCCACTAAAATTGCCCGGTTTCGGGTTGGTCCCCCAATCTGTTGGGCAAACCGCAAAACCATATATCGACGTGATCATGTTAATTCTGTACATACGTATGTCATATGTCCTCCCGCGCAGTTCCAGGATTGGAATGGGGGATGGTTTCCAGTGTCCTTGCGTTGAAAAAGCAAAATTTGCCACGCACAAGATGAAGCCGACGAAGAATGAGGCCACAACAATGGTGGCGAAAATGTTGTTCCCCTGATCCAAGGCATCCTGAGCTGAAAGATGTAGATGTCGGGTGGGACAACTTACAAACCCTCCTGAAAAAGAATGGATGGTTCTAACAAGCTTGGGTTTGCCGCAATGGTTTGCCGAACGTCATGTGTATTTTGCAGAAGTGTGTCATATGTCAAAATGTGTGTATGTGTATCTGCAGCCGTTTAGTAGGAGCAATTTCAATGGTATTTGCAGTGTGTTTAATTGTTTTCATAGTTGCACATGAAAGATCTTTCCATGTTCAGGAAAAAGTGGAGTCTACAACCTAACACCATCACCAAAACATGGAACAGTCCACTCCAGTAACTATACGGGAACGCAGCTCCGCCTGGTCACAAGGTCACACCGCGGTGCCCCAGGTCGTTAGCTAAGTTGGTTTACTTCGTTCACCATGGGATTCATGAGTTATATAGATTCATGTAAATGGCATATTCATATATATATATATATATTAATATCACATAATTGTATATCCGACTCCACTCTCTCTCTCTCTCTCTCCATAGCCATCTCCGAGAGTTTTAGCCAAGGGCTAAAGGCGAGCCACTGGCCCAATGCCCAGAACTCATGTGTCAGTCAGCTTGACCAATTTAGATCAGGTACCGTGCCCTTGGTGACGAAAATGAAGCCACCAAAGAGCCCCGCGAACGCCAAGGGTGGTGGCACACCCAGGGAGCCCAGGGGCAACAAGGAGGTGAGGAGTTCGCCCCCCCGGGAACCTGGAGATAGAGGGGTGCCGCGGTGCCAAGAACTGGTGTTTCATGGGAAATTCGAAGGGGCCAAAAAGATGGAATTATAGCACCAAAATGTGATTTATGGATATTTATGGGACTTATATGGATTGATTCTCGAAGATGGATGGGAAACCCTGGTAAAGGTACGGCTTTGGACCCAAAGTCTTGTGTTTACATGTGTTTACTGTACATCCTATTTATGGTCCTTCAATCCTGTGGAACACGATGTTTTGAACCATTAGATTTTTTGGGCACCCTATTTTCAAAACCAGCACCATCCGCTGCTGGGGATGAGGGGGAAAACACTGTCAAGATAGATCAGAATGCTTGAGAATCAAAAATTGGTAAAGATCAATCAATAAAAAATCCCCAAATAAATCAAACAGCTATCCATATACTCATCCCACCCTTCATACTGCTTCAAACCAAAAAGCAGTAAGCGATGAGTAGAGCCATGTGGAGGAAGACAAAGGCCGCAGACGTCAACCAGGCACCGGTTGGACCTACGGAACCTGATGCGTTGCCATCAGCGAGAACCTCTGGCAATTTCACACGGAATCCATGGCTTCCATGGATGAGTTACCGAGTAAAACGATGATTTTCCACAGTTGTGGTTGAATTACGTTATGGGGATATAATTGGGGGATATCCAACAAATGGAGATTCTGGATCAATTCTAATACTGCACTAATCTGAAAAGAATGATTTTTTGGGGATGGTTCGCTATACAAACCAGATAGGATGTATCAACGTATCCGACATCAAATGGTTTCTCTATGTTTCTCTTAACTCATTGTGGTGAGCCCAATACATTTCACCCGCCTTTTTGGGGTATGGCTTCCGTAAAACCACCCGGAACGAATCCAAATGTATCCAAATGCTACAGTCGGGCTTACATAATGGGTGTAAATCGTGGGGGGAGTTATCAAAAATGTCTCACACTTCATTGGGTGGATACCTGGCTCTCTCGAGGATCTTTGAGGATCATGCCACGGATCGTAGCTGGTGAATAACCATAGTCCTAATCCATTTATATGTGCGATAATCCACTTTACATCATCTTATAGATATGTATATATATATATAAATAGCTATCTAATTTATGTAACTATATAAATATATATATATATATACACTATATATATTTTCACATATATATATAATACCCTCAACTACGACCCAGGGACCTTGAACACTACATTGTAGAACCTTCTGGGGTGTCTGAAATCATTTTTTCTTGAAAAACACCACTTTGATATTAGAACTTTGCCGTCCTGAGATGAAGTGGTATGTAGGGGTTCTGAGATCAAGTCTTAACCTAGCAAAAGTGGTGCGTAAGGGGTTCTGAGATCAAGTCTTAACCTAGCAAAAGATAGATGCAAAAAAAACTGTCACGGTGCGTCCATCAACCTTCAGAAAAAAAAAAAAAAAAAACTTTATCTACTTGAGATTACTTGACCCAAGAGGTTCTGAACTATTTTTCTCAATGTAGTGTTGGGTTATCTATGAAGACATGTGGGAAGATATGATCTAAGACCCCAAGCTATGTGTGTGAGACTTCCCAGGGCCATGTGAGNGTTGGGTTATCTATGAAGACATGTGGGAAGATATGATCTAAGACCCCAAGCTATGTGTGTGAGACTTCCCAGGGCCATGTGAGTGCTTCGGTTTGAAAGTGTTTGAAGTTGGGAACTCCCAACACTCAAAAAAAATAATCTACTTGACTCAAGAGGTTCTGAAATGGTTTTCTCTATGTAGTGTTGGCTGATCTTTGAGGACATGTGGGCAGATATGATCTAAGACCCCAAGCTATGTGCGTGAGACTTCCCAGGGCCATGTGAGTGCTTCGGTTTGAAAGGGTTTGAAGTTGGGAACTTCCAACACTCAAAAAATTGACCCAAGAGGTTCTGAAATGGTTTTCTCTATGTAGTGTTGGCTGATCTTCGAGGACATGTGGGCAGACATGATCTAAGACCCCAAGCTATGTGTGTGAGATTTCCCAGGGCCATATGACTGCTTTGGTTTGAAAGGGTTTGAAGTTGGGAACTTCCAACACTCCAAAAAAACATAATCTATACTTGACCCAAGAGGTTCTGAAATGGTTTTTCTCTATTATGATCTTTGAGGACATGTGGGAAGATATGATCTAAGACCCCAAGCTATGTGTGTGAGTGCTTTTGTTGGTAGGAATCCATTTGTGCCCCCCTCTCTCCGAGTGCAATTGCCAATTCACAAACACAACAACAAACACAAAACTAGCTGCAAAATATAGTTGAGAACTATGGTGCCCAAAATATATATAAATATATATTACAACATATAGGGTTCTATAATCATAACGCAAAAGCTCTAAAATCCATCCAGGGGGGGATTTTAGAACTTCCAGGGCAGACCCTCCAGGGGTAGGGATTCTAGACACTTCGTACTTGAGGGTATTATATATATATATATATATTTATATAGGGGACTAACAGTACCAACCAGGCTCATTAACCAGCTGCTGTATCAGTAAAGGGGATGATCCTCCACCCCCCCTTATTCCCCCAAGCCTGCCGCCATGGATTTCAAGGAAGTGGCCGGCTTTCCAGTGGTGGCCATGGTTTTACATGCCACCTCCGCAATGAAGAGCCCTTGGCGAGGCGAAGGGCTTGCATCAACGGAGACAATGGAGACTGGAACATGAGAATTACTACAAGGTGAGGCCCCCGGTTTAACAACTATGTAGGTGAACTATGGTGAACTATGGTTTATGGTAGATATATCTATCAGCAGTGGGTGTATAAATCAACTTAATGTATCTGGAAAGCCTCAGCTTGTGAGAATGAAGTAGTATTAATGGAAATCCACACATCATTGGGTTTTTGGAATTGTTTCTGTGAAAAAACTGGGGGAAACCATGGTGTTTAGCTCCAAATATAGCGGGTGCTTTTCCCTTCAACCAATTTGGGGAAAAACAGAATGAGCATATGAGTTTCTCTGGAAATGGATGAACATCCCCCAATCCTTCACAGGCCTTTGGGGTTTCATTGCTTCGATGGTCCCTAGCTTGTGGGGTTGGTTTTGTGTCACAACTTGAATGAGTTCAACGGTGCCAATTGGGAAATTGTTCTACCTGTGGGCAATCATACCCACAAAGTTGTTCCTTTTTTTCAATCCGACCGTGTATTGACGACTGAAGCTTGCATGTCGTTCAGGACCAAGTTCGTACTTCATTCTTCTGCCGCTTAGACGATGTAGGGAAGATTTGATGCATCTAGCGCAACCCCCCAAAACAGGCAAGAAAACGATCATACATAAATAGTGGCAAGGGACCTTGATCATGTTTGGGACTGAATGCATTGGCTGAACATGGCTGAACATGGCTCATTTGAACACTGGCGAAGCCCTAATCTACCAAGTTCCTGATTTTTTTTTGGGTTTCCATAGCGGCCTTAGCTTGGAATAGCACCCGCCCTGCTTCCAGGAGTCCCGTGGTTGCCATATACATCCACGCTCCAGTGAGCGCCACGGTGGATGGGATGAATCCTGCAGGCTGCGTCACCGCGGGCAAGGCCAAAATGCCGGCACCCACCGTGGTCCCAGCCACCAGAACGATCGCGTTCCTAGGCGAAATGGCTGGAAAAGCCGAAAAAACAACGGTTTCCCCACCTGTTCCCATGTTTTGCGATTGATGTTGCAATTTTGGGAGGATATACTGTAATTTAACCCCTGTAGACCAGTGTTTGGACAACATATTCAGGTTGCTTGATTGATCTTCCCACTCAGGAAGCTCACCCAGCTGCAGAGATGTCTTGCGCCATGTAGCGCGCTCAGGATTTGGAGTTGAGAACCGGGGAAGATAGAAATAAAATTCCGCAATTGTAGATTCCATCCATCTGCATAGAGTCACACAGCCTATAATGTATATGCAAATGGTGTAAGTAATTGTAAATACACATATGTATGATTTTTATACGCGCGCATGCCTACACCATCAAAGGGATTTTGTTCAATGTCTTTTGGAAACCACTACGACAGCCACCTAGCTATGCCAAGTCTGGAAGACGAGCAGCAGCACGGATGGCTCCTTGTACTCCACTTTCCTCAGATCATGGGCACCACTAGATATTCCCAAACAAAGTGAGTACGACTTTCAGATCATTTCAGATCCATTTGGAGGTTTCCTAAAATGCTGCTACCCCAATAGCTGGATATTTTATCATGGAAACCCCTATTAAAATGAATCCTTTGGGGGTGCCCCCATGACTTAGGAAACCCCGATGACTGGTCAGCCGGAGGGCTCCGAAGTGGCCATTCCATCCCAATCCAAGGTGGAGAAAAGCCGTTCCTGCACCATCTTTTCAGGGTCCTGCAGGATGGCCTTCAACACGGCCTGCGAGTAGTTGTTGCCTCAGATCTTTCAAGAAAGACATGGCAGACAGACAAACAGACAAATAAATGAGATCTGATATGTTGAGATAAAATGAGATAAGATGTGATAAGATTAGATTGGATTAGATTATTAATAGATAGATAGACAAAAAACAGATGGACAAAAAACGATAGACAGGTCATCCTAAATCATAGCACCATTTTTCCATGGCCCGACCGAGACGATACTGGTGCGGTCATCTTAAGTTTTGGCCATCATAGTGTTACATCAGGCACAAGGCTTGGCCAGGTGGCACCGTACTGTGAGAAAACTCCGCTCCTGGTTGTTGCAATTAAAAAAAAGATACTGAAAAAAGAATATAAATGCAAACGTCTACTAGAATTGTGGTAAAATGCATTAATATGCTATTCTTTGACGCTTTTCTGTCTCTTGACGGGTTTACTCTAGCTGCAACACAACAAGTCATTTTTGCATATTTCAATTCAAGGGGCAATCGTTTGAGGTCAATGAGAGCTGCTTGTCAAAGGTGTTGTTCACCCCAGCAATCACCTGAGAGCTTCAATGGCGGATGTCCATCAAACTTCCGTGGGTTTCTTTAAGGGAAAAACATGCAGGAAGGCTCACTGAGTATTATCACCAAATATCATGGGGTTTCTTGTAATGCGGGTAAAACAATGCCATAAACCAGCCATGACTGGGACTGGAACAAATAAATTCACAGTCATACCCTCTATAAAAATGGTGAGTCATTGGGGATGTCCGGGATGGTTTATGATATCTTTGTGGCATGAGTTTTACCAATGTTTTACCATGGTTCTAACCTCCACTTCCCTGGGATGGGGCCCCACCTCCTCGACCCTCAGCTGCTTGACCTTCCCCAAGCGCAGCGCTTGGCGCGGCAGCCGCTGCAGGCGCCGAAGACCAAGGAGGCCATCCACGGAGCCGCCTGGGGAGATGCCGTGCCAAAGGAAAGACCAGGAAGTAGAAAAGAATGGTAATAGATACAGGATACTATTATTGCTACTGACCATCATTGAAAAGTATTTCATGTTATAATGTTATCATGATCAATAATATATATATATATATAAATCGAATGATATTCGACCACCTAGGCTCATTTGTAGATGTTTTACGTATCAAAAGTGATGATTTTCCATAGCTATGCAAATTTACCAGAAGGTAAACCCAGCAATGATGGGGATTTTACCATGGGAGTTTTGGATTTAGCATGATTTACCTGGATTTTGAACTTGCGATGTATTCAGCAATGAGGTCAGCCCAATTTCTTATCCCAATTGGGGGTGGGTTTAACATGGTCTATCCCATTACGAACATTAACAGGGGATTGGGGAATAACCCTCAAAACGGAATGTGAATGCGAATCGAACCATGCATTGCTCCTCCTTAGCAACCCTAGTTTAGTCACCAAACAAGGGTTTCGTTTGGGTGGTTCACTATACATGTATGTATGTGTATATATATATATAAATGCATCCATATCCATACTAGCTATGCTGGATTCGCATTCATCTGCTTGCGTTGGGTACAGCACTGTTACAGCACCTGTATATATAGTGGAATAATCGGGTTGTATATAAAGCACTTTCTAAACTGGGATGCACATCCAACCACCCCAGTATCGGAAAACTACCCATGAAATTTAAAAGTGTGATTTCCTGGGTGCAGGAAAAACATCTGGAAAAAAAATAGGAAGGCTACAGTTTGGAGGCGCATTTCATTTGTTGTTCAAAGTTCATGATGTTTTTGGTAGGTGCTTGGCAGTTGCCACCAACTTCCATGCTGCCTTGTGATCTCCGTCGTTGAAAGCGACCCGCCTGGAACATTTGACTTTACATGTTACATCGTTGTTTCCGTAAAACATGATGTAAAATCGTTGTGCATATATTATATATATATATATTTATATATTGGGATCCACGATGATAAACCGTCTCGTAGTTAGGAGTTACTAATTAATCATGTATACCCCTGCGTGGGATGATCTTATCATACATCATTAACATCATTATTCTTAGTTTTGATATTACTCTCTCTCTCTCTCTCTCATTCAGAGTAATTTTATTATTATTCTTGCCATTATTACTATTATTATTACTATTATTATTATTATTACTATCATTATTATTACTATGATTATTATTGTTATTATTATTATCATTATTATTACTATTATTACTATATATTATTATCATTACTATTATTAATTATATATTGTGATTCTGACCTAACAGCCCCCCTTTTTTGAAAGGGATGTTCCCGGCCTAGCAGCAGCTGCAGCGCCGCCACGGGATCCTCCGGCGCCGCGGGGACGAAGTCAAAGGCCGCGTAGCCGCCGTCGCTCAGTGAGGCCAGCACCACGGAATGCTTGGGCCTCGCTGGTTGAGCCGAAGAATCTGGAGGAAACTGAGTTAGTCATTTTCTGATCAATGTTGATTAATGTCAATGTCTATATATATACATATATAAATATAAATTCATGATCATAATTATGGGGAAAAAACAATGTTAGTGATAGTAATCATTTCAACATTGCTATTATGATCATCTCTTATTAGTGTCCCATTTAGATCATGCATGTCCTGGGAAGATGTCTAGTTTGTTGTGAAACGATTCTGGATTCTGGATGTGCTGAGGTGCATAAGCAAAAAGTGCAGCAAAAACGGTGTTATTGTATTCTTGTATGTTATTATGTTATATGTCTGACTGTTGTCCCTATCCAGCTCTATGATCGCTTGCTTCATGCTTCAGAAGTTCGGTTGCAAACACTGCATACCACTGTCAGGCCAGGTGGGAAGAGATGTACAAGGTCGGACATGTGATGGGACAAGAACACCAGCCGCACCGAGGGAAGATCAAACGGGGTTGCCGATATGGCCCCCTGCGCAAAACATTCTCCGGTTAAAGTGGTTGCCCATGGTTGCCCCATGTTATACTGAGCCTAGACTGGGAGTGAGCCAACGAGTCATGCTGATGTGCTCAGAATAAGCGACCAAAGAGCTTTCAAGATTCACAAGAACATGGCCTGGGTGCAGGGGAAAAAGAAACAACTTGTCTCTGGATCAACTGACTCAAGTGGTAGTCCACAGGGAAACGGTGATAAAATGAATCAGACTCTGCGGCTGCGCAAAGGCTTGTCCGCTTCTGTCATGCCCTCGTCGCTCCCGGAGGGCACAAAGTAGAAAGTCGGACATGCTCCGAACAAATCGAACATTTGGGCTGTAACTCAAGGAATCCGTGGGGAGACCTATGTACCCATTTAGAACTAACATTTAGAACTCACTGCAGGTAAATATAAAAATGAGGTGTGCCCACAGGCTCTGTCGAGGATCAATATGTTTGCAAGCCCTGCTGGCACTGGCGGCGGCAAGGTTAGTGGAGTCCTTGGGGCCATTGGGGCCAGACTGCGAATCAGCTGCACTTCAAACTGAAAGACTAGGACGTAGGAATCAACTTTCGTCCCTTCATTCGTCAACCATCTTCAACTCTGCACTGCTGGCAAAAAAGAAAAACTAATGACCGAAATTCTGACCAAAAGAAAGTTTCGAAAAGCTACCTGGAGCTACCTAAAACACTCCAGCCCCTAATGAGCCAAAAACCTCCAAGCTCAGAGCCCAGTGTCTGCACCAAAAACACATCGCCCTGTAACTCTCCTGTGGGCGGCGCCTGGCGCTCCCCTGGCCCTGTCGGCTCCAGCGTTGTTACCGCATCACCTCCAGCGACGGCTGTCCGGGCGCAGTGCCCTGTTCGCCGGCGAAGGGTGGTGCCAGCAGCCACTACCAGAGTGGAAGCAACAGCAGCCGTCCTCCTGGATCAGTTGGAGCCAACTGTTGGCCATGGGAGGTGGGGACGCCTCTCAATCTCTGCTTGAACTATTGAGGGAGCGATCTTTGGGATCTTTGGGGTATGTGTTTACATGTCGTTTTGAAGGGGATGGATGGCCACCAGAATCCACAAGTTCAATAATTATGATACTTGAGCAACATCTATCTTGGTGTGACGACTATGATGAAAGAGATGAAGGGAAAGGGATAGCTCAACTAGAAGATGGAGATATCGAGATGTTATCGAGCATACATTTGGGAGATCTTGGCAAAATGTGAGAAAATCCCAGGGCCTCGAAGTTCGAACATTACCATCCTACATGGGTAGCACTTGTCCACCCCTATCCACCCCAGTGGTCTCCTTGCTGCCTGTCTGGGCACCGTCTGAGGGCGTTCCCATACGCCATGGCGGCACAAAGGCGGCCCTCCGCCCGAGCCCGGAGCTGGGCCACCGGGGAACATGGCAGCCAAAGCTCGAGCCCAGAAATGAATCGGAGAATATCTACATCAAAGAATATATTTTAAAATGTTTCAAACATCTTCTGAAAAAATTGCCAAAAAAAGCTCAAAGTTGGGAACCACAGATGTTGAACGTCACGTGCGAGCCAACCATCTTGAGGGGACCTAAACGTGACACGACTGCGTACAATGCGCCACGCGCATCCATGGGCCATGCCTGCGAAGCCACGTCCAAGCCTTCGGGGCCCAAGAAGCTGCTGATCAACGCTTGGCAGCGCTGAGTCTCGACCTGGCTGGGACGAAGCCCTGGAGTTTTTGCTCAAAACATGTTAAAACAAGTTAAAACTGGATTGGGACCCTTGCCAACTGGGGCATCAGGGTTGTAACTAAGCCAATCTGTTGAGGTATCACCCAACGGTTGCCATTGTTTTTCAGCAAGCAACAGTTTGTTCCAAGCATATTCTTGCCTCCGTGCCCCTGGGCCGGAACTCCGTCACCGTCAGGCCGCAGAGGCGTCCTTGGAATTGGAGGGAGATGGAGTGCAAGAGCTGCCGGAGCTGCATCGCACTCAGCCCTCCTGCCATGGCTGCCGCTGCCATGGAAAGATCTGGAAAGATCTGGAAACTGCGACTTTCTCATACTTTCTCTGGGAACTGTAGGGAAAAGTAATGGCGTTTCCAGATGGGAAATGTATGAACGTGTTTGTTTTTTTTCTGCAATTCTGTGGTGTTCTTTCAACATGGGGATCCAGGTAATTCGTTCGAAATGCATGCAACTACGGATGTCCAAAAACGGATGACATGACCCCGCTCCTGGCGATGGAACATTCCTCAGCTTGTCATGGTGTCAACTTCAGGGACTTCAAGAAAAACTGGGAGCCCCAGCTTTAACCCCCATCAACCCTTATTAATCCTTACTAGTAGTGGCTTGTTAAACCTAAGGATGCCACCCTTAGCCAAGGAACGCATGGCGAAAATCTGCCAAAGCCTGCAACTTGTTAATCTATTTCCCAATTGATCTGGATAACTGATAACAATCAACTAACCTCAAGTAAAGCTATTTGGGATGTTTTCCAGGGTTTTCCCATGTTTACCCTACTAATGATCATTCCATATTGATGGCATACTTGACCCGCACACTTCGACATCTTGAACATCTTGCGCCAAGGCTTTTTTGAGGCGCAAGGTTGACTCATAGTCGACTCGCCAGGGAGCACATGGGGGAACTCCGCAGGGTCCAAGACATCGAGATCCAGATGGATATGCAGCAGTGATGCCTCCCTACTCTGCGCCACCGTTTCGAGGGCCTGAAAACGGCTGGAAATCATGGATTTTTTGTGGCCCAAAAAGTGATCCCAGAAACAGGAGCTGTTCCATGCGTCGATTTACTGGAGGGTATTGAGGATATATCTACATGCCTACATCATGTACAGTACTGCATTATATACCAATAAGAGGAGGAAAAGAAACAAATAGAAAGACAAATATGTCAACAATCAAGATGTTCCTGTGCTATCTCAGACTACCATAGTGCTCATAACGAACCTCAGAAGGCAAATGGGGCAAATGGTGATTCTGGACAACTTTGCTGCTGTTCACCAGGCACATGCTGTGACCCCCAGCAATCCAATATGCTGGACCATTGTAAAGGGTTGCTCCTGGTATACTTTGCATATCCCAAACCACATTCATTGCGGGATAACTATACAGCGATCCCCACAAAGATAGACAAGTAAAATCCTGCTAAGGCTAAAAGTGATAATTTAACTTTCTATCTTTTTGGTGATTACTATATGGGTATATACATATACATCATAATAATAGTAACAAAGATAATAACAACAGTAATAGTAATTTTGCAAATTAAACAATAGAAACAATGATAACAACAACTACAATAATGATTAAAAATAAAAAATAAATATCATAATGGATATTATATATATATAATACCCAATATATATATATATATTATATACAATCTATATATATATATATTCTATATACATGTATATATATATATATTCTATGTATATATATATATATATTCTATACATATATATATATATTCTATACATATATATATATATGTATGTATGTAGTAGATACATACATGTTGACCCCAATATCTGTAGGGTCCAGCAATGCACCTGCGCTGCAGTTTCGGGCGCAAGATCCTTCAACTCGGAGCTTGAGAGCATTCGGACCTGGCCATCGGCTTCATGGCTGGCTTCAAAAAATGTTGAATTAAACATTCGGGATTTAACTATGATGATTGAATGGGATGTAAGCGAGAAAAATGATGGGATTCAACCAAGAAACATGGGTTCAACGGGATTTAATCATGAGAAAGAGTGATTTAATGGAATATGAATGGGGATAGAACGGGATATCAAGAAACAACGTCTAATTTGTATCTGAAAAATGGTGAATTTACCGGAAACTCTTAGTAGCTCCTTGGCTCCCCTTTGTTTGTTGCGGAGATGAATCCACAGGAATGCGATGAAGATGAGATTACAATGAGGATATGAAATACTCATGGAAGCAACATCGGGACATGAACAACTTCAACCGGGAAGCCCGGTTTAAGAAACGAGTTAGTCAGAGAAGAAAAATGACTTGGGCCTTTCATTGCTATCCCATTCGAATGGGCCTTTTGGGTAAACCATCAGCGCCCCCCCATTTAGGGGGTGGGGGGAGTCCGAAGTCCACCTCCCTCGAGCCCAAAAGGGATGTGGGGCTATAATTGCTTCACTCATGACCCTCATTGCCATTCCGACACTAATGCACAAGTCAACACAGAAAAAGGACCCTAAACTCAATGATTCAAATAGAAACTACTCTTAAACTCCCCAACATCTATCAAGAATCTCTATGAATCTCTGATATCTGTAGCTGCTGTGTTGGGTCACTTAACATCACCTCCTTCTCCTCAATGAACTTCTGCTCCGCTGGGTCCAAGTCGCGGGCACCTGGCAATAATTTCATGGAATCCCCAAGTTGAATCACCAGAGATTGAAGTGGAATCCAGTTTTAAAATTGTAGGTTGGCAAAGGAAAGACCAGAAATGTGGCCATGTTCAATGCAGAATTTCAGCGGAAATTAATGGAATTGTCGTGTCTTCATGGTGATCAAGTCCGAGGTCATAGGCACATGGCTATGATGAACTGCGCCATGCATCAACCATGGCTAACCCTTCCATGTCAACAAATCCAAAGGATTAAACTACCTTGGTTTTGTCCTCGTCTTAATCTGTTTTATCCTCATCTTAATCTCCACATATAAGGAAAAAAAAGTAGCGGATTCAAGTCCAATTGGAACGCTGAATTACAGGATTGTTGGCCATTACTGTATTGTCCGGTCAATTAGTTGAAGTAGCCCCATTTAAAGTGCTAATCCAAGGCCCCAAAAATCCTAAACATCTAAATATGTCTAAACTACCCCAAATTCTAACCCCAAATTTGTAGGATAAATCATGTGAAATCCCCTGCGATTCCCACGTCCTGTCTCAAGGCAGCTGGGCGTACCCAACAGCACCAGGCGCGATGGTTCCAAGGCCACTGCCGGAGCCAGGTCTTTTGGGGCCTCGCCCAGCATGGCACGGAGGCTCATGCCTTGGGCTGAAGGGCGGCACAAAGGGGATTGCGCTGGGACAGTTTATTGATGTTTCTGTACAGGAATTCATATTTATATATATATATATTTATATATATCATATATATATATATCTATCTGTGTGTGTGCATTTGTTTGCTTAAAGCAGTTTTAGTTGGATCACTGCGATGCAACGTAGCTTATTTTGCCAAAAATTGGGGGCATAGCCCAAAATTGGCAATGCTGATGAGAAATTGTCTATGTTCTTGGCACCCCTCTTTGAAAAAGCACGCGTAGAGATGAAAAATTGCGTGGAAATGCGAGAGGCTAACCTTGAAACGTTTCCGAACCTACTCGAAATTTGGCTACATACTGCATGGGTTGCCAGTTTGGTTCCACTTGCAGACTTGCTTTCGCCGCTGTAGATCAAATGTGACCTTTTCAAAGAACATTGACCGATATCGAAAGCAAGGTCACAAGAAATTTGGGTTTGGTGTTTCAGAATTTCCTGCGGCTCAAGCATGCCTCACACCTTGGCCACACCTATTCCCTTGCCATGCTGCCATGGAAGTGCCCTGAGGGCGTTTCCCACTCCGCATTGAGATCTGCGTGAGCATCGATGTACGCCACCAACATCCGCAGCCCGTAGCGTTGTCGCAAGTAACTCATGGGAGCCAAGTCCACCGAACAGTCGCCTCCAATTGTGAAGACCTGGGGCTCTTTGGGCTTCATTGCTGTAGATCTATTCATGTGGATCTTTCTGAAATTGGATCCCCCAAACCATGGTTGCTTCATGTCTCTTCATGTTGTTTCAATACTAAAATGGTCTTGGATGATTTGGAGGTACCACCATGTAAAAGAAACATGCGCGCTTTGAACATGTCAAACCCCTTTGATTATTATGAAACCTGGCTGCATCTCGATTAGGCTGATTAGGCCTCAGCACCTGAGACAAATGGGATTCACATGAATTCACAGCATCACGCCAGGACGACTTTCATGTGCCCTGCCGTGAAGCATCAAGTTGCTAGCAAACTACTAGCAACCCATCTGCAATGAGGTATGGTCCACCAATGTCCATTATGATCCACTGACAACCCCAGGCAGTTCAGCCACCAATGGGCCCGCCATGGCCCGCCATGGCCCGCCTGTTCCGGCTGAGCCGTGTGCAACTGCTGAGACATTTGGAGTGCCACCTTGGGCAATGAGGCCCAGGATCCTGGGGGTGGTTGGTGTCCTGCCATTTGTGCCCTGAAACCAGTTCTAGGATGTTCTAGGTATGAGGGTAGTGAATGTAGCAAGGTCCCAAGTTGAAAAAAACCTGGGGGTTGGATATCTCTGTTCCTAATTGATCACCAATCACGATGTGTTACAACAGCGTCCCTCTTTGGCAATACAAATGGCCCGGGTCGGTCCAGATCTTTCCCGATGTTTTTTCATCCTCAAATGGGTGCACCCAGCAGCTCTACAGCAGAGATATTGTTTCCCCAATGCCGCGGCATACACCGTCAACATGTGCCTCCAAAAACAAATGCAAATATGATTTTCTCGGTTGCCCAACTTCAATGCGGGGAAGCATTTCACTGTAAATGCGGATGGATGCACAGTGTAGGTGGATAGATACTGTATTCCATGCGTGTTACATGGCCCCCATTTCGACCCATAGCCCACAGCTAGCCTTGCTCAAAGCTGAATGATACTTCACTTTGCCAGCCCCCACAGGTTCCCTGTGGTCGATTTCAACGACTTTCGATTGCATCCTGAGATCTGCGGGAGGCCGAAAATGACCATATGAACGGAGCCGGATCCAACTGGTGATTGATGAAACCATGACGATATGGCCCAGCCTTAGGTGACATCCTGCCAGAACAATATGTGATATGTTTTCTGTTGTGAACCTTTCAACATTCAATAACGTCGATGATTTTGATTGATTTCGTGGACCTATTGGTACCCCTTGGCGCCCCATGATCCATTTGTCCACACTAAGTCGCGCCGCGTAGCGCCCCAGCTCGCGCTGCAAGACTTGGAAGCCCATGGTGGCCCCTGGCCCAGTCACGCGATTTTGGGGTACCATGGGGTGCTTGAAAGAACAATGCCCCCAAATAGCTGGTTCTCACATGGATAGATTGATATGATATATGGTATGCTTGGTTCTGACCCATCCCTATTTTACTGATATGTTTTCCCAGCTGGGCATTGTTTTTTTCAGACCGTGCTGTCTACAATGTTGGCAAGCGCCGCATCACATGGAGCCGCCACAGCGCGCCACACCAACCAGCCTGCCCCCCTGATTGGTTGTCAGAAGCCTCGCGCGACTGCGTCACGCGCATCCTCCTCCAAGTCGCCAGCGCCAAACCACTGCGGCGCGCAAAGCCCAAGCACATGATGTGCTTGTCCTGTGCCCAGGCCGTCAAGGCCATCGTCAAGTGGGCCAACGCCCTTTCCACCCCAAAGTGTTGCATGGACACATGGACTTGGGGGGGGGCCCAAGCCTGCGATGACGCGCCATGGTCTAGAAGCACAGCGTCACTTTGCAGTTTGCGGCTGGCGGGCCCAAGAAGCTAAGAGAGCCAAGCCTATAACTGCCCGACGCTGTCCTATGCACTGTGCCGGGCCAACGCGCAAGGATCAGGACCAAATAAAGGATGTATTACATTTTTGACTGCATTTTCTGAATTTCGGTTGACGGCAGCGATGTGTTCTTGATTGGTCGTAGAGGTTGAAGCAGACATGTTTCGACACGACGTGGTCCTTGCACCGATGGCAGACAAGTTAAATCAAGTTAACATGGCCTCAGCCCAGCCACCTAGCTCTACCAGTCGCCCTCTACCAGTCGCCTGAACAACCACAAGTAAAGATAAGATTGGTATGTCATGAATGATTCATGTTCTGAAGAAGACTTGAAGATTTGGATCAGCCCATGGAAATGACGCTTGCAAAAGGAAATCATTCTCAATCTGCTCTGAGCATGGCTGGAAACATCTGGAAAGCAGCCCTGAAGCTGCACCGAAGACCGTTCCCCGCCCACAAGTCAATTTCCACAGCACCCAAGGCTTGCCTCCAAAACTGCCTTGCTAATACTATTTTGAGGCATGTCCATTGGCAAAGACTGTCATAGCATTGGATTAGTCTTGGGCACTGTTCAGCTCCAAGTCTCAAGCAATCACTCGTCCTATGAGAAAATCCAACTTGTATTTGCTTTCTACCCAATGATTCCCTGGGGCCAACTGAGTTAACTGGGTCCTTCCCTCCCCATACCATAGGGAAATTGACCATCTGCCTTGGATGCTCCGGAAAAGATTGCTAGTGGTGACGTTGACTATGTTTTCCAACTACCTCCCCCCACCAAGCCCGATCTGTGCTGGTCTCACTTGGTTTTCAACGGGAAATTCGTCCCTGCAAATGCGACACCCTGAAATTCAGTCTCCAGGACAATCGTCTTGCAAACCGGTTGCGGGGAGCCCAAGCGAAAAAAATTATCGGTCGAACCGTACATGCTTCATTCATTCATCTTAACAACAACAACAACAACAACAACAACAACAACAACAACAACAACAACAACAACAACAACAACCATGCCCTATCTATCTAGTTTTGATTGGTCATCGAGAAAGTACTGGAAACAAGGAGGAAGAAACCAAACAAAAGGTGTTTTTAAACGTGAAACACCTGGGAACAATCATGGGTTGATACAGATCCCATGTTTGAATAAAGGTGGTTTATCATGGTTTCTTAGCTACGCCCTCCCCTGCGGACGGTTATCGTTGTGTTTGTCAAATCCCAAGCACCACCTGTGCTCCTCCACCGCGTGTAGCGTGCAGCCACGGGCACAAAGCACGCAGCATGGCGCGTGGCGCTCATGGAAACATGGCACCCCGCGGTCACAAAGTTTGATGATTCAATGATTTCTTACTCAGCGATTCGAAGTTTAGATGATTCAAGCATTTAGGCATTTAGGTATCCAAGTTTGATGTTTAGCTTTTCCCAAAACAAATGAATCGCGTTTAATTGTGATGGCAAAAGGTGTACAATATTTACAAGATGAAAAATGAAGCGGCCAACCAGTATTGGATGTCCAGCGTTCAAATTCCCATTTGACTTCGCCGCTGATCACGCTTGAGACAGTTTGACCAGTTCCATCTGATTCACCGGTTTTGATCCTCTGACAGACCTGCCTGGCCCTGGTGACACATGAGGCCTTGCGGTATATATAGTTTGATTCGGGTCTGCATTTGTTCCCAAGAAAATCCACTGGTTTTCGATAAAGTGCCGGTCTTATCAGTTTCCTGATGAGTTGTTAGGGTCTGTCAGAATCTTTGATTTCGATCCAACATGCTTGCACGGCAAACCAGCAAGGGGGAAACAGCCGGAAACAGCCTTGGGGCAAAATATGAAATACCATGAAAATCCATGAAAATCCATGAAAATCCATGAAAATCCATGAAATACCTCTCGCTTTAGTGTTGAATCTATTCATTTTCCAAAGCCTAGCTCCGGGTTTTTCAACAACATTAGGATGGGATTCTTCAAGCCAAATCCTGACTGAACACAGTCCTACAGTATCATCCTTTATGATTAGTTGTATGATAATACCAGTATGTTTGATGAGTACAATATCTGGTTGATGACAGTTGATGATAAGTGTACTGTATATGATTATTCCATTACTCTTAATGTCTGTTCATAAAGCCTTGAATGTGGGAAGTCCGGCCGCCCCCTATGAAGTTTGACGCAAAACTTCTCTGCACTGGAGACCATCTTAGTCGCCTCACCAGAAAGGTGATGAGGTCGGACTGTTCGATCCGTCAGTTCAGGGGATGGTAGGTCCGCATCATGGCGACCAACAAATTGCCCGAGACCCCCCAGACATCAGAGACTTGCCTCAGGGCAGCCACTGCCAGCAGATTCCCTGGAGCTGGACAGCAACATTTGATGATTCTCTGCTTTGATGCTGCCACCCTCTGCGATGCGATTTGTGGTTTATAAGTGGGCTATTCACCCACTTACTATGGCTGGAACTGGGATGGATTGAAATGTGCTTTCAGTTACGAACCACTTGGCGAATCCTGGCAAGATCTACTGTAATCCAATGATTTTGACGCTTCCTGGACCTATGGCATGTTTCATGTCTGGAGCTAAAATGATGCCACTGAGCACTCCCCCATATTTTCCATTTTAGCCCATCATTTACGGCATGTTGTCCCCAGTTTAGCCCAAAACATTGGCTTCGGGTTCCAGTGCCTCCTCTCAGGTCCCAGACTCACGCCATGCAGGTTTTCCCACCAGCGCAGCAATGCACCGGAGGCTTGCGAGGTCACATGCATGCTTTGGCCATGTATTTCGTCCATGGCACCGGGTCTGGAATCCACTGGAATCCACTGGAATCCACCGCATGTACCAAAGGGATTCTGCAACATGTATGGAGAATTACCTATCCCATAAATACGTATAAATACTAGTCCTATTGGGATCAGAGCCCCTTCTAGAGTGGAATATTCACCAATAAGATATTACAAAATGATTGAAACGTTTTGAAACCACCAACCAGAATAAATAATGTTGCCTTTCAAAGGCACTGTTTCTCCAGAAAGTACCTCAACAAAGACTTTGAATCCCACTCGTGTCAGGCCACGTCATGTTGTTTGCTTAGATTTCAGGGCAAACTTGATTGACTTGTTTTAACTTGGGTTCTGCTCAGACCCGGCGATAGGGCTTGTGAAGCGAATCAAGGGACGCTCTGAGTTCAAGACTGTGTGGCTGGTGAACCCATGAGCTGGCTCAACCCAAGCCATATGTTGCCAACATGAGATAACAAACCCAGAACTGACTCCGTGTCTTTGCACTGATTTTCAGGGCTCCAAAAGCTATGCCGGGTGTCATGCGTCAGTGTGGGATAGGACCGGAGCACCCTTTTTCCTGGCAATATGCATTTCATTTCGGTTTCAACGTGCAGTGTTCATGGGAGTAGCCCAAACATCACGTTCCAATCTTTTCATCTGTAAAGCTTCTTTTGTGGATGGGGGGTAGCAGGGGGCATCCCCCATTTTGTGCAAAGCCATTGGGTCCATTCATGTCTACTCCGTCAGTGCATGGGACCCACACAGTCTCAAGCCGCCCGGCTGCTACTGGAGGCGCAGGTGGCGTCGTGATTTGTCGACTGAGATCGACTGAGGAATGTCAATCCAGGTCACCATTTTGGAGGGCAATCACTAGGGTTGATCCACAAATTATCCTGGTCCTATCAATCCATCGGGGTTTCACAACGATGGCTGAAAGCACTTGGATCCTTCATCTACCTCGGTGCTGGCTTCTGAGACCTAAGAACTCCATTAAAATTACATCTTTCTCAGTACCATGTTAAATTATACGTACCATTTCATACCCTTGCAACTTCTATGTTCAATCGTGATCGGAGCATAGCTCTTCCCAACCTGCTGGTTGGTCAGTTGCACTGTGGGGCTGACTAGCATTGACTACCCCCATTGACCTGGTGAAACCCAAGACACACTGCTGGAGGTCATGAGTTCTATCCTGCCGATTAATGCCGATGACACCCGTGTCTGACCTGAGCCCCTGCTACTATCTGCTACAATGAAGAGAAATGCGCTTTCAGTTGTTTGATCAGCTCCTTGCTCTCAATGTGCTCCGGATAAGCCTGCGGTGGAGAGCAGCACTGGGGGAAGTGAGGTGCTTCCACACCCAGGGCGTGCCAGGATTCTCAGTCGAAATCTAAAGGTGCGCCAAAACAATTACCCCACCTGCAGTAAGTGCCATTTGAAGGGCGCAGCTGAGAAAAATAATTCCTTACTTAGGTGCAAGAAAAGCCGCATCAACTGTATCAACCTCTACTAGGAGCTTGTTGAGAGGCATGCCTTGGCGCCCTTACACTTCCATACAATTGTCTTTTTCTCCAGTCAAACTGGCCGGACCAGGGTGGCCTCGAGGGCTTTGTTGGCCAATTCGAAGCTGTCCTGGAACTCTCCCAGTTTGAAGGCCTCAGCTGGCGGGCCGAAGGTGGCAATCGCATCTCCACAGCAAACCAACTGGGCACCAGAAGAACCAAATATCAACTGGGCACCAAAGTTCAAACCCGTACTACTCCGACTACTCCAACCTTTCTTTCTGATTTGCCCCATCAATCATCAATTCGTTACCTCCTTGGCATTCTGAGCAGTCCCACTGGGATGCACAGTTCGCAAGGGAACTATCACAAAATGTTGAGTTTCCCTCTGTGTATCTGCAATATGTCAATATGTTATACGGGGCGGGATCGGAACTGGTTACCAATAATTGGATGGCTCAATACTAAGAATTGGCTCAAAATGTCGCCAACTTCCGCATCCAAGGTTCGACGGAAAAGCGGAAAACCCGCTGCCATGTTTTTTTGATGCTGTCATACTGTGAAGAAACCCTGCACTAGATGGTAACTAATTGGTAACTCTGGAACGCTCTAAATTAATAATGGGAATATAATGGGACAAAGACTCCTACCAACTGGGGCAAGATTCATTCCATCCACAGTATGGTGTCTCCAGTTACCACTGAAATCCCTTGGCTAAACTGACCCAGGTGCCAGCAGCCCTCCATTGAAGGCCGGTTCGAAAAGGTGCGGTGCCAATCGCATGGCCTGCCCGAAGTGCGCTTGCGCCTGCTCCACGTTGCCCTGACGGCTGGTGGATATGGAAACCAACGGAGGTTTGACTCGGGACCTCTCAATGAATTTCATCAACCAAGTCAAGCTGCATTACAAGTTGAAATGTAGCCGCGGATCATCATGGTGATAAGGATCCTAAGGATATCCAGTGTCAACTCACTTTCCAACGGCCTATCTTCGCAGAACTTACCCCAATTCCAGGATGTCCTATCTATCTATCGGTCCATCGATCTATCCATCCATCCATCTATCCATCTATCCATATATGTCCATCTATATCCATCTATATCCATCTATATCCATCTATATCCATCTATACTCATCTATATCCATCTATATCTATCTATACCCATCTATATCCATCTATATCCATCTGTATCCATCTATATCCATCTCTACCCATCTATATCCATCTATATCCATCTATACCCATCTATATCCATCTGTATCCATCTGTATCCATCTGTATCCATCTACATCCATCTACATCCATCTATATCCATCTATATCCATCTATATCCATCTATATCCATCTATATCCATCTATATCCATCTATATCCATCTATATCCATCTATATCCATCTATATCCATCTATATCCATCTATATCCATCCATATCCATCTGTATCCATCTATATCCATCTATATCCATCTGTATCCATCTATATCCATCTATATCCATCTATATCCATCTATATCCATCTATATCCATCTATATCCATCTATCCATCCATCCATTCATCTACATAGATATAATCCGCCGACCCCTGCCGACAGCATGGGGAGCGCGTTAGAGGAGGACTTACCAGGAACAACGCCGTTTTGGCGCTTTGAGACAGCTAGTTTTCTTAGA
>BGPT01000670.1:145640-165847 GCA_003297045.1 Symbiodinium sp. clade C Y103
GCAGGCCCCGTCCATCCTTCAGGGCCCCGCTGTTTGAGCGTGGTGCAGGCGCCGTTTTGGAGCCTCGGTGGCTGGAAGACTGCAATAATTTTTTTTGTAGGTTCAGAAAGCGGCGTTAGGCACTGGGGGCCGTGGCCCGCACGCCCGGTCCGTCCTTCAGGGCCAGGGGTCGGCGGCAGTGGGCGGCAGCCCTTTNGTAGGTTCAGAAAGCGGCGTTAGGCACTGGGGGCCGTGGCCCGCACGCCCGGTCCGTCCTTCAGGGCCAGGGGTCGGCGGCAGTGGGCGGCAGCCCTTTTATATATACAGTATTTGAAATTGATGGCCATGTGGTCCTGGTTTTGAGATGTTTTGAGATGTTTTAATGAAGTTTATGGCCTGATTTTACGGGAAAAAAACATGACAAATGTCGCATTTTGATGGTGTGGTTCATTGTTGTCTCCAAATGGGTCCACTTCCTCCCTGCAGATCTCCAGGGGTCACGGCCTCTTGATGATGTACCAATGGTTGGGCTGAGATTAGAGTTCAGGGCCTGATTTCTGTGGCATTTACAATGTGATTTCCCTTCCTAGCAGCCAACTAGTTGGTTGATAGCTAGGCGAGGGCATCACCTTGGAGTCATCAGGCTGGTGGATCTGCAGAAACTGAGGCCATTGCTCTTCTATGCTTTGGCCATGATGGGCTCGGGCATGAAATCACCAAAAACAAATAACCAGAATCATCCAGAATCCAGGATATCATGTGGTTGGGGCCCACTCAATTCGTAGCTCCAACTCAAAAAAAACATAGCTCCAACTCGCGCTCTGCGCGCCTGTGAATTCCGCCTTTGATGGCTGGATACTTCCCTGCGGGGCACTCCGATTTGCCTCGGTTCTTGCAATCAAACTTGGGATGTCACTACTGATCGGAATTGGAGGGTTTTTTTTTCGATCCTGGGAATTTCGCCGTGGATTTACCCTCTGGTCATTTAACAGTTCGCCATAGAAAATGGCCCATTTATAGATGGAGGTTTCCTAAAATAGGGCTACCCCCAAATCATCCATTTCTAGATCCGGATTTTCCATGATAAACCATCAATTTTTGAGTACCCCCATTTTAGGAAACCCCCATATTTAAGGTGATTTACCTATATCAAAACAGCAAATGATGGATGTGCATCCCCGAATTGGCCATTAGCCCATCCCAAAAGCGTTGCCCGGCGACAAAAAAAAGGAGTTGTAACCCACCAACTTGGGGAATGGGGGAACCCCATCCATCATTTTTTTTGTTTTAAAAACAAGAAAAGCCAGAAAAACATAATGTGTCCAAGATACAACGTACCCCATTGCATGCAATCGTTCAGACTGCGTTTCTTCGAGAAAATCCCCACTGTGGCATATATTTTACCATACATTCTGACGTTTTATCTAGCGACCTTCACCTGGCAAGCGGGGGAAAAACATTAAGACAGTTCCTTGTTTGTTTTCCTACAGTATATATATACATACAGTTATATATAGCCCTATAGCATCCTATAGCCAGTTGCAATCGGCTGACATAGTCTCATTCAAATGAGTTATAATATGTTATTTCATCCCATGGCCAAAACTGTTACAGCCCATAACTGTATGGCCGTCAGACCCACAAAAACCCATCCCCTCCTTCATCTCCAGAGGTGCATTCGGAGCCATCCAGGTATCCGTCGGCCAAACAAACGGTGCAGGCCTCGGTGAAGAACTCACTCCCCGGAATCATCGTTGAACTCATTGGATTGGTTAATGGGAAAATTTACAGGAAACCTCTATATTTGATGGGAAAATTCATGGTTTCCTGAAAATTTTCCCTTAAACCAATCCAATGATGAACCGTTAAAGGCGACTAGAGGAAGGTGAAACCCCCAAAACAACGTTATACCCTGAGAAGAAAATGACATTCATCTAGAAATGGGGGACGTTTTGGTGATGACCAATGACTTGGATGATTTGGGGTAGCCTTATTCTTGGAAACCTCGATATAATCTCCAGACTCTATGAACTGTTGGATTCAGTAGGAGGATTTAACGAAGTAGTATTCATGGGGTTTATAAACCAACAAACATAAGTGGGGGGGACTCACCTCGTAAGTATTCCTTCTTCAGCGTGGCACTAAAGTAGCTTTGAAAAAACATTCGCTCAAATCCCAAAAAATATCCACAAGTCTGACCCAAGCTGGTGCCCAGTTCTAAAAGTTGGTGAACCAATTGCGGTGAACTAGGCTTGATGGTAATTATAACATATCATTGTGACTAAAGTTAGGTGGTTCATGAACCCACTCATGACTGGGAGTCCTTCCTGTCCTGACTAGAATAGTCAATCATCAAAAAACATAATTCGACCTACCATGTCTATCCACGTTCAATCTTCCCAGCACCAACACACAAAAAATACAAACGTCTAATTTATGTGTATATGTAATGTTAACATCCGATTAATAACCTCCCCCAAAATAAAGTATCCGGTTTCCCCGGCAAAAATAAAAAAAAAACAAAATAAAGTATCTGATTAGTTTTTGGCCATTTTTTTTTGTTTTTTTTATTCCGTTTTTTTTTTCCGTTTTTTTTTTCCGGTTTTTTTTTCCGTTTTTTTTCATTTTTTTAACTTAATTAAATTTTGAATTCCACAATATCAGATCTAATTAATTACAATCTTAAAGATCTCATTTGATCGANTCATTTTTTTAACTTAATTAAATTTTGAATTCCACAATATCAGATCTAATTAATTACAATCTTAAAGATCTCATTTGATCGAATTTTTGAAACCCGTTTAAATCATAATAAATAACCATGATTTGACCCCCCTCAATAAAGTATCTGATTTTTTTCTGTGTGGGAAGGGGTCATAATAAAAAACCATTTTCTGACCCCCNGTTCAGAAAGCGGCGTTAGGCACTGGGGGCCGTGGCCCGCACGCCCGGTCCGTCCTTCAGGGCCAGGGGTCGGCGGCAGTGGGCGGCAGCCCTTTAATATATGCAATCCCACCACCATCCCACCACCATCCCACCACCATCCCCAACATCCAGACTCTGTCCACCGGCACTCCTTGCGCAACTCCAACACGCCGATGTTGTTGTAGCTCTCCGCATGGTTGGGATCAACCGAGATGGCGATCTTGAAAGCCTGATAAGCCAAGCCCAAGTCTCCCACCTCAGACGCGCTTGGTGCATTGTAGGATCGAGATTTGGATGTAGATGTGTATAGTGAGTATAGTGTAAATCATATGTATATAGATATGTATGTGCGTGTGTGCATATGTATGCGTGTATATATATATATATATATTTTTATTTATTTATTTATTTATTTATTTATTTATTTATTTATATTTCTATATGCTTAAATATTCATTGACTTGTGGTCCTCTTAGTCTTCATATTATTTCTTTTTGCTTTGCTCACTTGAGAGATCAAACAACCTGTGACCCATAAAAGTGATCAACCCCCGGGACAGGTCCGTCCAAGTCACGCCAATGGCCACCTGCCCAATATTGTACCTGAGCCGGCTGGGCATCCCCAGCCATTGGAGGCTGGATTCTCCCTGGCTCTCAACGGCTCCTCCAATATTTATGGCTTGCCATCCCGCCAACATAGACATAGACCCTGCCAAGGGGTTGGAAGACCGAGTAACCTTCGTCCAAAACTCAGCCATTTTTCGGCGGGTCTATCTTGATTTGGGGGTGAGGGTTACATCCAGAGTCCAGGTACCACACATCAGCCATGTTGTTATCATCCGCCAGCATGAGCGCTCTCTCGAAGCAGCTCAGGGTGAGGTCATACTGCCCCGCATAGAAGCAGCAAAGACCCATGTTGTTCCAGAGCTCCTGGGAGGGGGAAAAAAAATCCCCGCCCCCAAAAAGGAGCAATGAATGTCAATGATCCCTAATGTGATCTAGATAATGATAGTTCAATGATCAATATTACATGAAATACCAGTGACTATCAACGTCCTGTATGTGAAGTGATCCAATATCATCCAATCCATGATTTGTTCCATCATGTTCAATACTGTATCTTCAATTCAGAGGTGCCGCAATGGGATCAAAAAATGGTGATGGCTGCGGATGTCAGCCAGGGAGCAGCACTGACCACCCCATTTTGCAGCATCCGACGATAGAAGCGCAGAGCCAACTCTGGCTGGTCGGTGTAGAAATGGTGCGAGGCTAAGCAGGCAATGGCCTCCCGATCCCGCCCCACTCGACTGCACCAAGAGGTTCCCGGGGTTGATTGTTGGAAAACTGGGAAAGCAGGAGCGGTAGAAAATGCAAAGTTTGGATATTCTCTGAGATTTCCGAGAACGTTGTCCTCAAAATCGTTGTGGGTCTCTGATCACACTTGTTTTTTTCCGATGCTTCTTCAAGGCTACCCTGCGCACCCGGAATCATCCGCCGCACCTCTGAATTCACGGCATCAAACTGAAGCACTTTCCTGGATGAGATGGAAAGCAATATGGAAAGTCAGGACAAATGCATGGGGGACTCCTGTCAGAGCGATGATCCTACAAGATTTGACTTTCGAGAGCCCTTCATAGAACTCACTGAGCCATTCCCATTCAGCTTCTCCATCTCGGTGTTGGACCCTTCCACAGACTCCTCCCCAGCCAAGGGTCTTGTAGAAGCTAACGCCACGCAGCAACGAGTTCAGCATGTCGTAGGTTCGAGCTAGGCCAATGAGAATGTGCCTTTGTGGCTAGGGCAAAGGACCGTAGTGGCAGCTGGAGATTGTTCCGGGGGGCAAGTTTGCATTCCAAACGCAGGCATGTTGCCTCTGAAAGCTCTATTTCTGAAGAGCGAAGGCAAAAAAGGAAACATGAATCATTGCATTGATTTACAGGCTAAGGAAAATCTAGTGGAAACAATCTATTCCCTCCTTCCTATTACTAAATTCCCCCAAGTAGTAAAAATAGGAGTGGAGTGGCACTTTCGGGTTTTTTGTTTGGTACCAATTGCATTGTTAATTGTGGTAATTGAAAATGTAATCAATAGGAGAACAGGATGGTGAAATAGTGGTTCGTACCCCCTATTTACAAAAATAGGATCACACCTGATGTTTTTTTTATTAGGGTCCCATCACAGTTTCTATTTTCTTTATTAAGGTGTTTATCTCATTCTTAGGGGGAAAGCTTCAAAATCCAATTTTTGGCAATATGTGACATGGACTTTAATAAAGAAATTAATCAATTTTGAAATCGATTGTTTATTGTTTATTAAGATTTTAGTTTTGCTTGTTAGGGACACCCTAGTATAACAAGAATAAAATCGTTCACTGTGTTTTCTATTTGGGGAGGGGGGACTTTAGTAATAGGGAGCAGAGATTAACATGAAAAAACTATGTTCGATGGGGAAAATCTGGTTTCCTTTGAACTTTGCCTTGAACCAATACATAACATTGAGATTTCCAGGTGCCCATGGATGGCCCATGGTTTTCTCCAAGAGGCGTCTCGCCAGCAAATTTCTCAGCGGCCCGACCGTATTGGTCCAACGCTGAGTTCGGCTGGTCCAGACCTGATGACTGGTGACGAAGGCAGCACATGCCATGAATCTGGATGATTTACAATCAATCTCAAAGGAATATTGGCGATGATATGGCTATGAGTCAAAACCCTGGTACCTAGTGACCTAGTGAACATCAAAATAGCTGGTAAATGGATGTTCATCCCACTAAAATGGATAATAATAGGTTTTGACCCATCCTCATATGCGATGATCTATTCTCCCCCTCGAAGAATGATCTTCAATACCCTTTGCATCCCTTTGCTAATGAAACATGGCAATAATGGGAGAAAACAAGAACAAGAACAAGAACAAGAACAACAACAACAACAACAACAACACCAACAGCAACGGCAACGGCAACGGCAACGGCAACGGCAACAGCAACAGCAACAGCAACAACAACAACAACAACCACAACCACAACCACAACCACAACCACCACAACCACAACCACAACCAACAACAACAACAACAACAACAACAACAACAACAACAACAACACCAGCAGCAGCAACAACAACAACAACAACAGCAACAGCAACAACAACAGCAACAGCAACAACAACAACAACAGCAACAGCAACAGCAACAGCAACAGCAACAGCAACAACAGCAGCAGCAGCAACAACAGCAGCAGCAACAGCAACAGCAACAGCAACAGCAACAACAACAACAACAACAACAACAACAGCAACAGCAACAGCAACAGCAACAGCAACAAGAAGAACAATAACAACAGCAACAACAGCAACAACAACAACAACAACAACAACAACCACAACAACAACAACAACAACAACAACCAACAACAACAACAACAACAACCACAACAACAACAACAACAACAACAACAACAACAACAACAACAACAACCAACAACAACAACAACAACAACACCAACCAACCAACCAACCAACCAACCAACCAACCACAACCACAACCACAACCACAACCACAACCACAACCACAACCACAACCACAACCACAACCACAACCACAACCACAACCACAACCACAACNCCAACCAACCAACCAACCAACCAACCAACCAACCAACCAACCAACCAACCAACCAACCAACCAACCAACCAACCAACCAACCAACCAACAACAACAACACTTTATAGATGATTTTTCTATTTGAATATCCATTTATAGAGGACCATGTTTATAATTACCAGATGGTAAATCTCTGAGTAAGTCACAATACATTTGGGGATGAGGCCGCTGTGCTCGAGACCTGTCGGGCAAATTTGTCGAACGATAACGAAGAAAAATGGGGAGTGTGACCACCATATAAAGCTATGCCATATAGAAAGCAGCAAGCACAAATTTTCAAATATCATTGCCAGATTATTTTCACCACCACCACATTGGAATATTACCACAAACATTGGCATTTAACCAACTGCAACTGTCCTAGAATGAAACTGCTTCCCAAAACAAACTGATCTGGTACAAAGATATCTCAACTCTCACTTGCACAGCATATTCCTCGCTTCACCAAGCCAGCAGCATCGTATGAGTTTTACCATGCACCTTGTCATCCTTTATTCTATGTCGATCTATTTTGAACCTGTTGTATTCTGTGGCCTCTATGTATAGTATGACCCCTGTTCCTATCCTTTCTTCTATTTTAGTCTGTTATGGCATATGGCCTCCATAATACTATACATCATAGAATATATTCCATCCAATTCCGGGATTCCGGGTGTTTTTCTCTTTCGATGCGACAATTCCAGGGCCGAGCCACGCAAGTACACTTTACACAGCTCCAGGTGGGTAGAGATGGTCTCCTCTTGGGGAATCGACCACCTTTTTTTGCCCCAAAAATCACTGGATGTCCCCTCCGTCCTCTCCGTAAAAATGATGCTTTAACGGGACTGAAAATGGGGGATTTTATGGAGAAATCTGGGAATACAATGGAATATATGACTAACCAACTGGCAATCCAACATCGCAAGCTGGGAAATGCCCCAAACTAAATGGAGGTTTATAGCTGGGACAATCAACTATAAGATTAAATGACCATAAATGGGAGATGTTTCATTGCCACCTTTGATTACCTGCTGAGAACTAGGGATCAAATTTCTCGGAGTTTCCGATTAATATTTATTCATATTTCAATTGTGATTAATTAGTGCCTAGGGATGTACCAGAAGTACCATTGATCGGGGATACGGGATAAGTGAAAGTAAAACTAACTACAGTACTTAGATGGCACCTCTGCAATCAAATAGCCCTGGGTTTTATTTCTCCAGGGTCGACATTACCCATTATCAGCATTTTCCTGCTGTAATTTGGTCCTATTCTATTGCAAGAAAGATTTGCAAAAAAGGAGGTTAGCAGTTGGAAAAGTATAGAGTGTCCCCCTGGAGCCTGTTCTAAGGATGGCTATTTACAACATGTTCCAGCAGTCTCCTCATCCTTGAGCGCACTCTTAAACTGTTTCTCCGCGTCGCGCAAGAGACCTGGGATTCAGAAACTTGTCGCCCTGCACTGGGCCCTTCTATACCCTCCCTAAATTGACCAGATAAACTACAAATCCAGGAGGCCGAAGGGCCTTGAAAAGATCAACTTGTGGCATGTTGTGGCATGTTGTGGCATTGCATCGTCTGCCAAGGCACCTAACTGATAATAGGCCTTGCCCAACCGCGCTTTCCACCACCAATCCTCTAGCCGCTGGCAGCTGATATGACCTTCCCATCTGGCCATGTCCCAGACTTTTTAGGGAACCCCTAGAATCCATGATTACCCTCTGGTAAACTAACATAGCTACTGAAAATGGCCATTTATAGTGGATTTTCCCATTAAAAATGGTGACCAAAGGGTAACCAATGTGACAGGTAAAACAAACACTGACCTTCCCCTGCGAATCTTTGTCCCCAACGCTCTCCTTGAAGTCAGCCGCCTGTGTGGCTTCGGACGCGAGTTCCAGTGCTTTCCGCGGATTCCGCGCGTAGTAAAGCCTTGGTTCACCCTGCCATGGCCACATTTTTGTGGATCAATTGTTTCCTGGAAAGTTTAGCCTTAAACTGAGCCAGTAACCAGCATGTCTTTGAAGATGGACATGAAGGAAATACCAGAAACACTTCTCCAACAAATCCCTCTCTAACCATTTGCCTGACAAGCAGGCATTGCTGTGCTCAGCGCAGGTTTTTCGAACCGCAGCGGGTGAAATGTGGTATGGATTTTTTTCGGGGCAGACGAAGTCTGCCGAAAGATGTAAAAGATATGCCACTGTACCAAGCGGGTTGGTGGTTTCAACAAGTTTCCCCTGAAAAGGAGCAGCTGCTGGGGGATCATCGGGATCCCATTTCTACCTTTGAAATCACCAACCGGCTCAAGTGCTGGGAAAGTGTGGCCTATTACCACTGAACTGCCCGGTTGGCAAGGCATCATCACCAACCACCAGGCACGCCACAAGGCAAAGCTGGAGCCACTTCACTCCTCTGTGTTTTCTGCTTCACCATGTTTGCTGATTGTGGGACCATTGAAACCTCATGTTCAATTGAACCAAGGCCATAAATTGGGACAACGTAACCCAAACAAAAAACATTGAAAATGTCAATTCTACAATTTTCTTGGACTCGGATTTCTCGAAATTCATCTAAATTCTATCGCTGCTTCGGGCTTGAAAACAAATTAGACCTCCAAACAATCCACCATCATCCATAATCATCCAGAATCATCCATCATCATCCCCCATCTTTTTCGGAGCCCAAGGTCCTCTGCGAAAGGGCTGGTGAGGGACAGGCCATACTTCTCCTTCGCCTTGTCACAGGCCTCGGCCGAGCCCACCACGCAAATGCCGCCCTTCTCGATCACCGGCTCTAGGGCCTCTCCGAACTTGTGGAAGTCCTGGCAGGGCAGGGGAGATGGGTTGGAGATGGTTGGAGATTCCCTGAAAGTCAAAGGAAAATCTACGGGAAACATCCGCCAACCATGGATTTTCCTGTGGAATTTTAGAGGCTTCATGTAAATTGTCATTCAAATTCCCCTATATCAAGGGATTGGCTCAAGGAAAAACATCCATAGGAAACCGTGGGTTATTGGGAATTCCTGCAAAATCCTGCAAATGTGCCTTTGAATAAAACGGATGTCGTCATGTCCAACCATTCTTGCTTCAAATATAGCTTTTGAATATAAAGTATATAAATAAATACGTACACATGCTGATTACATGATCGTATAAATAGAATATGATAGAATTGTATAGACAATAATATAGACAACTGTAAATTGGGGTATGCCAGCCCCAATTTTTCAGTAAGACCTCGACCCACCGCCATCCCAGCTGTCCTCCACCTTGGTTCCAAGAATCCTCGGAAAATGCCGAAAGAATTCTTCCAAAAAGCAGCCTACTTGCCATACGGGTCCTGAAATCCCCCTGCATAAACAGCACCTTTTCTGGGGTTCACCACAATTTCTTGCAGAATCAAGATCTGCAAGTCAGTATTTTATAACTATAGTATGCTATAGTTATAGTTATATACTACTATTAACCACAACTATTCACCATTACTAACTATGAATTGGATAATTAACACTAACTATAACTATGATTATATAACCACTGTTAATCTCCCATCCTCAGGTACCATTGATGGTTAACAGTAATAGATGGGAGAATTAACCATTCTTAACCATTATTCACCACTATTAACCACGACTTTTTCTCCCATCCTCGGGCTTTCTCCAAGGTTCTGATCCCGGACCTTCTGTCTGTACTCATCGTCTTCGCCCAACAGGTGCCGCAGCATCGCCTGATAGCCCTTGGCATCAGGCAGCAGATAGGCGTCCACGTCGCCCATGCAGCCGATCACGGCCTTTCCGATGACTCGCAGCCGGGCGATTCACCCCAAGAGAAGTCTTGGAGGACCATGTTAGATCGCTGAGTTTAGGTGGATTTTCGGCTTAAATCATGCATCTATCTTAGAATATCTGAAATCTATCTTTTGGGTGGTTACTAGTGACTTTGAGACACGTTGTAAGGCAGGATTGAAAAAATGAAATGGCACAAAGATCAATAAGCTTGCTGAAGTGGAATAGACTGGAATCTACTGGAATTTTAGCTGACAGCTAAAGAGTTCTGTCCCCGGCCTTTGTCAACTCATCCTCGCCCAGTTGGAGATCCTTCAGGAAACCTGCAAACAGTGAAGACTGCAGTGGGCGAAAAGAGCAACTGGAGGGCTGCAAAGATACACCTTCCTTCAACAAGCCTACTTGATATACATTCATCAAGATTCATTGATGTACTGCATCTGTCAATTCAGTCACACAGAGCTTCGAATTGCCAAAAAGAAAAATGAGTTTTTGAAAAACTGGGTCAAGAACCACCAATTGCTTGTCCCAAAACAAATGCCCATCAAGCCCATCAATAGTTCAAGGTATCATTTTTCTTTCCGGTTGAAGCCCTGGATTGTTGCCCCCCCCAGTTCTACCTGGCGCCCCATTGTAGGTCTCCAAGGTTTGTCCCAGGTTAGGATCGCGGTAGGAGAGGTACTTGAAATCTCCGCTGCGGGGATCAAAGCGGCAGAAGCCGCCGTAAGCGCCTCCCACCACACGCACCTGTGGAAGAGATGGGGCCTGGTGAATCTTCTCAGGTGCAGCGAATTTCTGGGAAAACGATCCAAAAAGTGGGGTTAGACCCATGCAATCATTATTACTTACTATTGTTGTCATTATCATTTTATCATCAATTATCATTTTTACTATTCTCGGTATTGTTTGTTATTCTCAGTACATATATATATATATACATACACATTCCCAACAGCAGTCATAACGTTTTTAACTGATCAAGCTTGCTGGGTTGTTTCTGGTCCCAAGCTTGGATGTTATTGGGTCACACTGCCCCGCGAATGGCTGGCGCGGATGGAATATCCTTCCATGCTCTGTTGTGGAGGAAAATGACTTCTTCACATGGGATCAGGTAGGTTCGCGGATAAAATTAAATTTGGACCTTGCCACTACAGTCAGTACAGTCACAACAGTCACTGCAGTCACTACAGTGACAGTAAATTAACATTAATATGTTATTTTCCCTGAACCCTGGTAGATTCATAAGTTGAGTATCCCACGAGGGTCCCAATGGTCCTGCTTTTCCATCTCCAACATCTGGCACCTTGTCCCAGAGGTAGGTGGCACCCAAAAGTTTCGAGACAACCAGTGCGGAGCCATGATACTCGTAGCCGCTTTCGTAGAGGTTGCCACCCTTCCCAACATAGTTCACCTGTGCCACCAGCATCATTGCCCTTCCAACTGATCCCTGCCCCCGAAAAAATAAAAGCCCCTCTCTCACTGACCCTGTTTCTGTGTTGAATCTTTTTCTTGGGGGTCCTATTTTTAGGCGGGTGGTACGATGGGGGATTTTTTGGGGGTTGTAGTATTGTTCCGTGTTTGTAGGACCTTCCCCGGCAGGAAAATCATCCGGTTGAATATGCAGCCTGTTTGGTTTCCCTGAAAACAGGAGATATCATTTCTTCACTCAAGTTTGGGAAGATGCTGATGAAAATGATATTATATCATTTGGTAAACGATAGAAAAATCTCGGCAAAGTTCCCAACGTAGTGAAAATGGACGATAGACCTTTTTTTTCTCCCAAGGTTACCAACGCAATCGATAAGCAAATGATATCAAATGATAATGGCAAAACCGGACTTTTGGCAACTCTCTGATAATCTAGAATGTAGTTATGCATGCAGTATGTATGTATAAGATTTTGTATAAATATGCAATCTTATTGTATAAATGTTAAATATGTATAAATGTATATGTGCCACGTGATACAACCCCATTGTAATCGTTTTCGAAACTCCTTGAGCCCACCTGTGTGGGCACCACGATGCCATCCGCACGGCGCCCCAAGGTGGGATCCAAAAGCACCGGGCCGCTGGACCTCGGCGAGTCCATCAGGTGGGATTCAATGGTTATGACGAGATATTGCTGTACCTCCCAAAGGTGGGAAATATTGATAATCAAGTATACCACCTTTTGATAAATCATGATAAATCATGATAAATCATGATAAATCATGATTCAAAAGCAATCATCTAGAAAAAAAACGACGAAACGACAAGAATTGTTGTAGCAGTTCATTTTGAGAACGATCCCGTCAAGCACCGTCCGAGCCGCTCATCCGCCGGCAAGTTGGAGGCCAACTTTTCGAGGGACGCCTGGGCTGGATCCAAATGCTCCGCATCTGAGGTGATGTTCAGGATGGTGCAAGACGCCTTGTTGAAGATGCCTCAGATTCAGACCCGGATTCAGCATGACGGAGGAAAAACGATATTTTGGCGGAAGCAAAAATAACCAAGAGATGTTTGCTGACAAATTTTGTTTGGACATGCTTGGACAAAAACAGTCTGAGTGGATAAGATATGATGAGACGGGAGGGCTGGGATCATGAGAGAAAGCCAGGTTGGACTCATTGGGAAATGGAAAACGCCAGAACCAAAGAGGACAGCCTTGACAGCTGTTTCTTCGCCAAAGGACCCTTTGAAGCTTCCAACACAATATGGGCATTGCGGCATCGGTCATAACTCTTCTCATGGCAGGGATGCGATATTACTTAATAGCTTCAAAATTACTATATACTACTAGGTTTGTCTTGTTTACTCTCTCTCTCTCTCATTTCTGCTCGAATTGGTTTTCCCTCCTGTTGGGTTTACCACTTTGGTTCATAGAAAGATGGCAAAATCATCTTCATGCCCTGTCAGGAAGATCTCCCAAAAAAAAAAACTGCTATCCCAGGCACACGCTTGCAATGCCTTCAGCTGTTGCAAGACACCCTCCCAGCCACCATCCTCGATGCGCTTGAGAAGCTCGGACAAGAACCTCGGGAAACGTCGGGGATGCACTGGTCGTGGTTGACATGTTCTGGACATGACCCTACCACCAGGGGGGGACCATCATCTCCAACCACTCCAAGGGGATGTTGAAAATCCAAATGTCCACATGTAGCAGCCATAAAAGGTGAACATCTTCGCAGCCGGGGATGGACCAAGGGTGGCCATCTCAGCCAACCTAGCGGATATTGATTTGGCTCATCCTCAAGATCCTCAACATCCATGAAGCTCAACCAGCCACAGCTGCGCCAGGCTACTTGTACTGTTCCACCCCGGAGAACTGCCCGGACAACCAGCCCGCTTTGGTGGTTTGTGCCGCTAGGCTGGCATTCGCCACCATGTGTCCGGAGGAGACCAAGGACGACTGGGCACCTGCGGGATGCCCATCCCAAACTGGTGATCTAACCGTACCAGGAGAAATTCCACCACATTCCACATTCATATCCATGCCACAAAATGGATCAACATGGTAAACTGGTAGAAGCTGTTTAAAAGTGTTCCTTGACCTACCGGAACAATTGGTCTTCACTGATTCATTGCTCTGTGCAATCCTAAGAAGCTACTTCGCGAAACACGACAGGTTTTCCACAAGAAGCTGCCATCTCCCCAGTGCTCACACGCTACACATCCACATCAGTCCACATCCCCCAAAACCCAATGCGGCCTGAACGTGCCTGGCTCGCCAGCTGTACAATACGGTCCTTGTTGTCAAAATCGGTGGTCAATGCAATCTCCTCGCCATGCGCGCTCACACCCAATGCGTCAGCAGTGATGCTGTGCCAGGGACATCTTCATGGACTAAGTAGTCGCAGAAACACATCCGCGAGCATTCTGGGATGCTCATCTCATTCAGAAACTGGAAGAATGCTATAGAATTGTGCGTAAGTGCGTATGGGTTGGCAAGAGCACAGCATGACACAGCATTGCCTGTGGTGGATCCCCTGGTGGCTCACCCGTTACTGCCTCCATTGCGCCTGCATCAGGTCGGTCAGCTCTGCGATTTGGGGCGCCATGGCTTTGCCTCGCGATGGCGGGCTGGAAATGACTGGGATATGACTGGATGGTCCGATGGTCCCCGAAAAAAAATGAAAACAGTTGTTATTAAAAAACAGGAAAAAAAAACATTCGTAAGTCATAGTCTATCTTCATCTTTGGTGGATGTTCCGTGGTTTCAATAGATCACCCGGTGGGATCCAGGGTGTGTGTGAGGGAAATGAGCACGAGGACCGAAACTCGTTAGCCGTTCGCAACCATGAGACCATGAGTACGAAGAGCTGGTACATGGGGAAATCTCAGTTGGAACATTTACAAACAATATCATATGATAATCAGACATGATAATTGATGATTAGATCCACCACTGTTTTTTGTATCCTCGCAAGGTCATCCCAGCATACCAACACCCATATCCCAACCGCTGCCTCGCATGAAGAGATAAGCCACCGGCTCGCTATCACCCTTCTTGTTCATGCAAATGGTGGAAGCAGAAATACCTCTGCACCGGTTTAGGACGCCGCCGTCCCATGGGGGTGCCATGCTCCGGCAGCAAAAATAGGGTGCCCGGGGCAAAGCGGTATGCCCAATCTGATGGTGGGTTTCACTACACTTATATATGTTAATGGGTAGACTATTAATGAAGCACTGGATAGTTGAGATGCGTCCATTTCTTGACAAAGCCACATCTTACCACTGAGGTGCGCAACACAATCCCCCCTTGGAACAGGGTAGCACCCCCACCTCCAGTGCTCATGCCAACTCGTCGGGTGAGGCTCACAAAATCACCCTTCGCCTGAGCCAGCTGGTGGTATGGTATATAATGATGAAAAATATGTGAAACTAAGACCCACCTGAATAACTTGTAAAACCTGCAGGTTTTCTCATCTCTTTGGTGCCGAATCCCAGTGTCATTCCCCTTACCCTTCAGTCTTCCGACCTTGGCAACGGAAAACCACCCCTTTTGGGTGTCTGGTTGAGAGATGCTATAAGCGATTGTCCCATCAAAAGAATCGGAGAGTAAACCGGAGAAAAATACAATGCCAGCTTGATTTCCCAACATGTCCCAACATTCGATGAGTCAACAGGGGATCATCATCCCAGAAAAATGATGGAAAAAACGACAATTGTTCAAAGTGCCAACCAAATACTTACCGATTCCATCCTCAATAAAATCCAATAAATCTCAGTTTTAGACGGCTAAATCGGACATAGGTTTGGTATCCATATATAATCAAGTATATCATATATCCCACACTTTCCCGCTGGGCAGGACACGGTCCCCAGCTGCTTCAGCGCCCTGGTGAAGAGGGGCACCAACGGAATCAACTCCTCTGGAACGCGAGAGAGATCGAAGGCCACGTCGCTGTAGATGACGCCACTGGTGGGCAGCGCATGCCGCAGCACCGTGGGCTCGCCGCTGTCGAGCTCCGTGGGGATCTTGGGCGTCTCCTGGCAGATGATGGGGTTCAAGTCGGGAAAATTGGGGGATAGATGCTGGCAACGGCTCCATTCCCGATCAAACAGAGCAAAAACAAGATATGATTTACCACGAAGTTGATGTCAAAACATTATATAATTCTGATTCTAATGTGGAAAGTTATGTTATGAGCCCGTGGTCCTAAGCAAGTTGCTTGAAATATGGGGCAGGAACTGGCCAATTTATGTCGGACAAGAACTGAAAATGGGCAGGTGCCACAGAGAACTCAGTGGAAGACCAGCTGAGGGGCGCCATTGAAAATCTGAAGGGCTGCTGGGGCGCATCATGGGAACGGGAAAGAAATCAATCGTAGATTCAGGGCTGGCAGCAGCTCAAAGATGACCGAACAGAACATACAGTTGAAGAAATGACCAGAGCTTTTGCACCATCCTGGGCCCAATCATGATAGAAAGTCTGACATTTCGGTTGAAAATGCCATGAGCTGGGCCTTGGAGGGGCGCCTCCAGCTCCCTGCCCTGTGTGCCTTGGGAATGTCCGACAGCTCCAGGCCAGGCACGGTCTTCATGGCTTCAGGAGTGTCTGGAGTCTCCTGGTCACCATGAGCCACCAAGCCAGATCAATAAACCTTCACTGACAGAGTTTTCGAAATGGCGATGACAACTGGGACCCCCCTTCACAACTCGTTCATAAACTGATGGTGTATTGATTCTGGGTGGACCTTAAGGCAAATAGAAATGCAGAAAATGGTCTCAGATTCAAGTTTTGGTGGGCTGAGTCCCGCAGATTTTGGACCCATGCATTCCTAATGGACCAGGCCACCTGCCCAAACAATCCCCAGCTGCTGTGGCTCTCCTGGATCTCCTTCAGCTTCACGGTCTCGTTGATGAGGTTCTCGATGTCCTTTTCGCTCAAGGTCTCACGGTGCTTCTGCAGCGTCGCTTTCTCCTGCCAGCGAATTTCATGCCATTTCTGGTGATCGATATAAAAGATTCTTACTATATCTTACTATTAATTATTAATTCTGTTCTTGCAGCTCAGCTCCTCCTCTTCCATCTTCTTTCCCAGCTGTTTGTTGGGCCTGCTCTCCAAAATCACCTGCAAAAATGCCGGCTTGCCAGTGGGATGTGCTCTTTAGATCTCTTTAGGGGGTTGGAGGCACCAAGTGACACCGACGTCTCACGGGAAACGTTGGACGTGTGGCTGAAGAGCACCCAGCCTTATGTGAATTGTCCAGGATCTTGGTCTTGATCAAGTCCTGGAACACCTCACGACTGGGCAACCAAATAAATGCTCAGCCACTGCTTTCTTTATCCTCGTTTTTCTTCTGGTGCATTGCTTACGAGAAAAACACTGCATCATCATCAGCATCATCAGCATCATCATCATCATCATCATCATCATCATCATCATCATCATCATCATCATCATCCTCATCCTCGTCATCGTCATCGTCATCGTCATCGTCATCACCTTCACCTTCACCATCACCATCACCATCACCATCATCGTCGTCGTCGGCGTCCTCCTCCTCCTCCTTCTCCTCCTCCTCATCATCATCATCATCATCATCATCATCATCAATTCCAGCAAGTCCAGCAACCACCATGCTAATCATGGAGTTGCTTTACAATCATACTAAGAGTAATGCTACTGCTAAAAGCTCACTGGTGTCAATCATATTGATATCAGTAATGTTAACCTACTAAATAAGCTACTATTATGATAGTATAACATAGTATATCAGCTAGTAATGCTAGTACTAATCATGAAGTTGATAGCTATACACTACGAATGTCTTCCCTGGCACCATCCATCAGGGCCAGGGCACGGGCTCGCCCTTCTCCAGTCGTGCTTTCAACTCCTCCAAGGGTGCCTCGAATTTCAAGGCCTCAAAGGGATCCTGGAGGGCAGCAGGGGCAGGCGCGGCCAAAATCTGATTTTTGGATGGGAAAAGATAAGGAGTTTAATGAAGATTGGATGGTTTTTGCATGTCGCTTTAAACAGACATGCCGTTGTCTTGCGAAATATGTTGAAACTCTTCGCTGGTAATGGAAAAGATGTAAAGTCCGGGATTTGCGTTGTTAAATCGAAAAGGGGCTCCAGTACTTACATTACACATTGTACTACTTTCCCCTGCCATATCTGGTTCGCAGAGGGTACTGTACACCCTTCTGGGTCCACACGATGAGTTATATGAGTTCAATGCCATGCATGGCATTATTTTTGGGGCCGTGGATGCAATCCGAAGATTCTTGGATACGTTTGCAGTAGTCTCAGTAGTCTTATCCAAAGCCTGATCTTCTGGAGCAGAAATTGAAACTCGCCATCCTATGTCAATATCTGCCACCCTGCTCCAGTTGACCAAGCAGTGCCCCCAGCCCCAGGACCACGCCTTGTCGTAGTTCCAGTTGGAGTTCGCTGCAAAGAGCAGGGCCAGGCCCTTGGGGAAGCTGCCAGTGTTCAGCTCGCGGTTCTGGAACTCGATGGTGTTCCTTGGTTGGTTCCAAAGGGAAAATATATATATATACTGGAAACTCGTGTTTTCACCCCCCAAAGGTTTCCTGCAACTGTCCCATCTTCCATGCCATTTTATTTTATGTAGGAATTACGCTTTCTTGTGTTTTTTTGAATCAACTGATTCCCCCCCCCAGATGTCAAATCGCTCCAGCACACAGGATTGTTAGTGATAATTGTCGCCAAAAAACAAAACAGACCATGGGGTTCTTTGGAATATTCATCATCCTGAGATTCATAGAATCATAGCACAGGGCACAATTAGGGTATCTGCATCAAGGTGAAAACACGTGGACTCGAGTCGAGTTACTACAAAAGCTGATCCACCTTGAAATCGTGAAATCAAAACACACACACAGACACCAAAAACCCTCAAAGCGCTCTATTCTATGCCTCAAGTTCAATTTTCGGACATTTCGCTTTGGATTTTGACCCCTGGCAGCCTTCTCTTGACCCTAAAATAGCTAGGATTTATGGATGTTCATCCCCCGAAATATGGTGTAATAGGTGTTGACTCACCCTGGATGATGTTTCCCTCAGGCCAGCCCTTGGAGAAAGGGACACTGCTGCCTTGATATCGTCGCTCTCAAAGCCCTTCTCAGCCAGCTCCTCGCCAGGGCGAAGCAAAAGATGGATGAGACAACAGTATTAAAATATTCTTTAATGGAAAACCCATAATTAAGAAAAAAACATCAAACACTTTGAAAAACATGGGAAAAAAAAACGAATTCTAATGGATTGAGTTACCATGAAAAGAGTTTATTCCGAGTTGGCTAGGAGCTTTGCGGAATTGTCATGTATTGAGAGTGAGTGTTGATGACTTGAGGAAACCACATCAAAAATAGAACTTGGAATTTACCACCAACATCCACCAACTATGACTTTAGATATCTTCAAGTGGAGTCATTTTCTGATTATCTCTGATTTTCAAACCCATCCAAAAACAATGCTGGCCATTGGGTCATCATCCCATTTCTATGGTTGAACAAATTCCTGAAACCACCAATGAAAGATTGTTTTCAAAAACCACTGGAAACAAACATGTGATGTGGAACACACGCAGCAAGAACAATGCTTCTTGAAAATGAAAAGCAGGGACTGGTCCAGTGGAGATGACGATCTGCCAATTCTACCAGCCACACTGTGCAGGCAATGAAAGATGACATGCAGCCAACACAACATGGTGGATATAACATGAGATACCCTGTGGTAATTTGACATAGCTATGGAAAATCGTCCATTTCAAGATGATTTATCTATATTTACAGTACCTATTGACCTGTGATTTTCCATGTCATGTGCATATTAAATTACCAGAGGGTAACATGATGAATGATGAAGGGGTAGCCATCGCCTCCAAGGTCTTCATGATGAGCTCCTCCACTTTGGGCACATCTTCCTCCTTCAGGTCCTTAAGGAGGTCGAAACGCAACTGGATTCAACTGGATGAAACCACCCGGCCACGATCGAAAATCCGGGGATGCTCGCTGTCCCACCATGCATTTGGGTAGCCAACAGTGTATATTTAGTAGAGAGAGAGGGAGAGAGATATATATAGGCAAGGGGATCATCTGCGCACGCAGATTTGGATCACATGTACACGCAGACCATTCCCATGTCCGTTTGGATCACATGTACACGCAAACTGACCGGAAACCTCATATACAACCTCCTTTCCAGATCACATGTACACGCCAGTATCCCGTGAGCCACTTTTTCAACCTCGAATCTAGATCACATGTACACACAGATGATCTCACCTTTGATTTGGATCACATGTACACGCCCAGAAAAAAAAAGACATCCTGAATTTGGATCACATGTACACACATACTTTTTGTGCTTTGTGAGCCACGACACCTTTAGGGTTTATCCGTTGTTGCACTTGAGAGAAGAAGAGCCACG
>BGPT01000670.1:166804-183886 GCA_003297045.1 Symbiodinium sp. clade C Y103
TCCGCGTGTACATACGATCCATTTCGCAAAAGTCGCGGCACGCGTCCGCGTGTACATACGATCCAAATTTCGCGTGTACAGACGATGACCTTACCATATATATATATATATACATAGGATTTTTAATATATTTAAAAAAGCATCAAGATCGGCGGTCCAAGCATCCTTCAATCCCACGCTGAAGGTGGCTTGCAACATGCCATCATCCAATCCACCTCCAATGACTCGGGAGCCTAGGCCGCTGTCCACCAAGGCCTTGTAAAGGGGGCTCGCCGGGGTGCCCATCATCAGGTAGTTGAGGAACCTGCGCAGCCAATGGGCAGCCAATGGGGGAGCTCCAAGTGTTGCCAAATATCTCCAGAATCACCCAGACACTTCAACACCATGCCAGATTCCTCAAAATGCCCCAGTCATTGGATTGGAAACCCTATTTTTCTTTTGGACATATGGAGATTTTCCATGGTTTCCGTATATCTTCCCATCACTGTCTCATCCCACACAGAGACAGTTAGGCACAAGATGCAGTCGCCAAGAAACTGCATGGCCAGGCTGGTCTGGAGGTCTTCCTTTCCTCGGGGGGGGAGTCTGAGGGTAACTTGGGCCAACACCGCCGACACCTGCAGCTATGCCCGTACCTTTGTGAACTCCCCTTTCTAAATGCGCAGGAAAATTGGAGAGGCCACCAAACATATGCAAAACACCCCATCTCTCTACCTGACTCTACCTCTCACACCTCTGGCTATCATCCTGCTCCCTCCCAAAAGTCATCATTCAAATCTGCCCATCACTCCCCTTTCCAAGAAAAAAGATGGTGCAAAAATGGGCGCCAAGCTGCCCTCAGAAATGACCCAGTTGATGCTCATCATGATCTTCTTGGAGATGTCCTCATCCTCGCCCGCAGCAAAATCTTCCACAATCCTCCTGGGTTCGGTCAACTTGGGCTGCACCGTGATCTGAGAATCCACCTGGCAGGGCTAGAGAGGCATCAGTCACCATTTTTTCACTTGGCATTGATATGATCCCACAAGTTGGGTAAGAAAATCATCCCTACTGCAAGTTGTTGATTGGTATATTATGGTATATTTATCATAGAGGAGGAGGCTTCAGTGCATTATGCATCCTTATTCCCCATATCCCATATCACAATGCTGGCTATAGCTCTTTTGTGGCTAGTTGCATCTCGCTCTGCATACATATTGCTCTTCAATATCATCACCATGCTCATTGGCTCAAATCCATCTGAAAACCCAGTTTTACTATAAAAACAAATCGGCTTGATGGACTTGAAACTCACCATTTTCTGTTGCTCAATTGCCCATCTGTCTTGCTTCCCCTATACCATACATTGCCACTTGCCATGTTGCTCATCTGTGGCTTCCTGGGTTCAAAAGGCTTGGTACGCGTAATGTATTGTTCCCCCAGGCATGACGAAAATCAATGAACCCTCGATCTTTCGGCGCCAGGCACCTCAATCTTCTCGAACTGGGACAGATACTGGTCCACCAGCTCAAGCCGAGCATCTGCTGGGTCGTCCCCGTAGAACCAAAACTTGGCGTTGCTGGGGTGGTAGTACTTGCCTTGGAGATCAGAGCCAATGGGATCCAATGTTTTTAATCGCAAAAACCACCTGTAATCATTGAAAAAATATGGCTGGGGGAAAAAGAAGCCATCGGAAATTTCAGAGGTTTGGCAATTTTCAAGTTTAGCCTTTCTGAGCCGGTTAGAGTTGGCGATTACTCTTCATAGCTCCGTAGCTCACAATTTAAATTCGGAATATGGATACTGGATACCCCTAGCTCCTTAGCTCCCAACCACTGGATAGATAGAAATGTGCCAAATCTGAATAGAAAGTGGAAACATCTTGCACGCATTTCTGTGATTTTGTTTGTGAAAAGTCTGGCCGGCCGAGCTGCTGTGGAAGTCCTTGAAGTAATCGAAGGTAAGGCTTGGAATGTCCTTGGGGTCGCCTCCGGAATCCACACCATACCTAGTTGCGGGCTGCTCAGGATCAATATGGATGAAACCTCAAAACCTTTTTGCCATCCTAAGTTTACAGTAGGTCCTTACCGCACAGCTGAGCCGAGAAACTGGTTGTCTGGGAACATGGACTGGTTAGCGGTGCGACCATGCAAGGCATCAGGGTTGGAGTAGAGACCCTTCATCTCATTGAAGACCACGCCTGTTGGGATTCATGTTCGTTGCCCAAAGCCGATTGTTCGGGCACCGCTTTCCCACATGGACGTGCAGTTTCCGTACTCTATCTAAATCAGGTACCGTACTTGCTCAGTATTCACCATGCTTCTTGGAGATCGTTTTACTACCACCATTGTATCGACTGTGCTCCGTCATGAAATGATCAAACGCAAGGAACTACCCCCTCACGAATCTTAATGGGCCAACATTGTTTCAAAGTCTCCTTTTCAAGCTCACAGTGATGTTCCCTCCCAAATCCCCTCCTTTGAAGGTCAGAGGGTCATCTTTCTTCTCGATTTCATAGTGCCAACCCTCCTGTGCCAACACCAGGGGGTCGTTTACCGCACGCGGAAAGAACACCGCATCCATATAGACCTGAGGCATCCAAATGAATCTGTCCAAAAGGGCAAATCGCAAAGACATGCCGGGGACATGAGTAGCCCATCCGGATCATCCTCCAATTTGCCAGGACTGGTTTCTCATGGTTTCCCCCTTCGACAAACAATCTCGGTGAAGCTGTTTGAGGTTCCGTGACTTTCTTCCTGGACCCATGACATGATACCGCTGGCATCTAGCAACCCCTGGGTCCCCAAACGTCGATCAAGTTGTAGAAATCCTTCAGGTTGCAGCTGGCCACAGGATAGCAGGTGCGATCTGGGAAAGTCATGGCCTTGGGACCCACCACCCCAAGGACGGCCACCACCACCACCAGAAGTCACCAAGGATCATCACTTGAACCCAGGCCGCCAAGAGACGTTCAGGAAGGTTTGCAGACTGGACTTCATGAGTTCAACGAACGGCTCCTGCCAGGGCCCGCGCTGGCCAGGGTCAACCTTCGGCAACCTCAACCTGCAAAGCATCCTCCACAAAGCAACCCACCCAAGGAACTATTTCAATTCCACGGACAAGCAGATAGATATAAGAGACGCAGATCCCGACCCCCTCGTTGGTATTGGCTGGAAGTAGTCATTGGGACCATTGGGCATCATCCCACGTTTGGTGATTAAAATCCACACAAAATGTAAAACCACCAGCTAGGGAGGACATGACATGATATGACCATTCCATTCATCCGGACTGCTGGCCATTACTTTTGAATCCATATGCCTCATAAGCCCTCAAAAATGCCCGCCACACGATGATTTTCCCACTGATTTAGTTCGGGGATTTCGCAGCCATGTTTGATGTCCAAAGGGTATATAAATCAGCGCAAATCAGGGTAAATCATGGTAAATCCCTATTCCCGGCCATTCCCCACGCATTACCACTTCTACCACCACTTCTACCACCAGTGCCCCTCCTTCACAGGATACTTCCTACTGCCGCAGAGCACCGAGTGCTCCAGCACGTGCGCGATGCCATTGGAGTTCTCCGGCGGCGTGCGGAAGACCACGCTGAAGGTCTTGTTCTCGTCTGCCGGTTGCACCATGGACAGCAGCTCCGCCCCTGTTGGATTCTTTGGGAGTTGAGGGTACCAGGAGATGAAGCAGAGGTGAGGCCACCCCAAGGATGTTTCAAGGTGGCAAAGACCATCTTGATGCCATGGAGCTATAGGGCGGTCATTTAATGGAACATGGGCAACAAAATATAGAGGTCTATTAAGGGCTGGTGAACCACCAACAGCGGGATGGTTGAATCCCGATGATTGGAAGCTGGAGCTGTAGCTGACTGCAAGCTCTAAGACTTAAGACGGTCAATGCACAGCTGTTCCGTGACGGTACCGACATGAGTGTGGCCTGGCCCTGAATAAGTGCCAGTTCTGACTCCTAACGAACCAGATTCCAGATATCAACTCGACCATCATGACCCGTGCCTGTCTTGTCGTGTTTGAACAGGTAGCCTGTGCAGCCAAACTCCTTCACATACTCAACTCGGTCGCATGTCCAGCCATGGAGCTTCTCGCCAACCTCGTAAGTCTTTGTGGGAGCTTCAGCCACTGCGGTGGCTTGCATGGCCACACGTTGTGGCTGGGCTTCTGCCTGCAACCTGAGCTTCGAAACATGTTCAGATGCCAAGAGTTGCAGGAAAGCTTGCCTATAGAATCTTCATCCACTCTACCCGCCAACTCTACCCCATGCCTTCAGGCCCACCAAACTTGCGCCAAGTGGCGAGGTCACACTTCGTCCCTGCAGCCTCTGTCCCATCTTCGCCCTTGGCACCACCTTCCGTGCTGCGGTGGAAACCCCGCGCGCCGCGCGCCGGCACGCCGCAGCCCCAGCAGTGCCCAACATGAACATCTGCAGCGTTGATGCCGCACTGCCAGTGGACTCCTGTGACGGCCTGGTGCCTTGCTGCGGGCGCGCCACTGGGGCTGGGGCACGGACACCTACGGGGCCCACGAAGGCAGGGGCCAAGGCCACACCTTCAGCACTTGCAGAGGACATGACGCAGGAAGTACTTGGACAACTCGAGCCAAAATGAAGGGCAGTTTTGATCGGGTGGTGAAACATGTCGAGAGTGGCTGTGCTGGTCAACTGCTGCAGGTCATTATCTGGTGTTAATCCTGAGTCAGCCTCCAACAGGCTTGCGCCCATGGAAAACTGTGGAGAAACACAAGGTCACGATATCCCTTGATTGTCGCAGCAAAGTTGCTTGCTCAAGTTGTGGGATTGCAAAGAGTTCAACCCATGGCAACATCATCACAGAAGATCCTTGCGTTTCATCATGTTTGATAGTTACACTATGCTACATGTAATCTAGATAATTGAAAATTGATGTTAATCGATTGATTACAGTTGCCACACTGGCTGATGTCATCTCATGTCAGGATAGAAGCAGAGGTCACAGGCATCGGTTCTGACAAGGCACATATAGTCACAGAGCGCCTTGGCAATGGCCGGCCTCTGCGCATACTTCTGCAGATCTAGGGATTCCAAGCGGACAAATTCACCGCCATCCTGGGCAATGTAGTGCAGCCAGTGCCTGTTTGGAGGATCATCCCACTTAGTCTTGGTGGTGAGAAAGGCTGGTTAGGAAGTTCCCTGAATCAGCTAGCCAGTCTCATCCCACATATCAGTGGCTTAATGTGGCAAAGACAATTATAAACCCAATTATAAACCATCCCCAAGATTACATAGAAGGACCATAGATGAGTCTAAATGGTAGGTTTAATGCATTGAGTTGACCACAACCAGCTACGATTCATGGCGGCGTCCTGCTGCATGGAGGCCGTCCCAAGTCGAATGAGCCGACCCATCGAGGTCAACGGCCTGGCTGTGATAAACCGTTTGGGGATGGTGAAAAGCCAATAAGAATTTTGATTTTAGGGGGGTGGTTCATGAAAATGGGTCTACCACTTTAATATACAGTACTATATTATATTATGTTCTAACACATCCCCAGTTGAAAATAGGACCATCAACAAGTTCTTTGTGGATACACGGTGACTATCACTAAACCACCTGCCAGCGCTCCCTTCCACCTTGATGTGCCAGGGCGGTTGCCTTGCATGGCCGTGGTGATGTCTCTACCAGCCGACCTCAGGGGTTGCACGGGGCATGGCCTCATAGGACAGGGCATCACGACTCCAGCCGTTCTATGCCGTTCTTACATTTTTTTGATCGCGACCTCCACGTATGACTTCATTTCACGCTGGCCTTAGCCTTGCAGATCCAGGTATTGTCAAAAAAAGACACCTGCGTCTGTACTATGGAACATTATTAATTGCTCCAAAAAAGGCACCAAATGGACTTGAAGGGACCACGACCACAATGCTTGTCGCTGTGCTTCTCAAACCACACATAGCTTTGGCTAAGCAAAAGTCTGAAATCGCTATAGTTTATCCCAATCTAAAATCTAAAGGATATTTATTGACCGCCAAATTCTTCACTGGTTTGAGATCACTTCAGCCTGAAAGGGGTCACATGACAAGCCCAAAAGGAGCACAGTCGCTCTAAACCCTGCCAGGCAATCTCTGGACTCAAAAAAACAAAACAACCATATGGCCCAGTTGATAAACCATCCCCTTCTTATTGGATTTTAACGCGTTGTTCCTTGGGGTTTACCACCTACCGCCATTCACCGAGCCCCGTGACGAGCTGGTGGGTCGGTTGGTGCCCGGCCGCGCGAAGCCCGTCAGAGGCCGGCCACTGGCAGAGACCGGGCGCACAACCTGTGAGGGACCCGAGCCGCTCTCCTGGGCGGCCAGGATAGGGGTGGATCCAAGGGCGGAGGGTTGGTGAAATCCCCCTGGGATGTGTTTCGTTTTGTTCATTTTGATGGATTTTGCAGGGAAAATGATGCAAAACCGAATAAACCAGTGCATTCAAAAAAGGGGTTCTCATACCCTTTCACTAACAAAAAGTTGGGTGTCTCATGCGAAAAACAAGGGATTTGGCGAAGAGATGCCAAAATGAAACAGTTGTATTTTTGCAGCCAAGAGTTGGGTCTAAGCAAATAACAATCAGAGCTTTTTTCGAACAAGAACTTGGGTATGCCAACAAAGTCCAACAAAAAATGAAGGTTTCATCTAAAAACGGTTGACCCCTATAATATCTACATGTTATATTAATATGAATATATTATATGTAGAAATATAATATATACAGTATGCATCTATTTTTTTACCTGTGTGTGCATGTGTGTCTACGTGCACCGACAATATGTACATGATATGTGCGCGCGTACATTTTGTGTAATTTGAATCAATATAAATCTCATCTGTCTCATGCAATAGCCCATCCCTATGCAGCTGCAAGTTATCATGTTGAGCACAACTGCAACAAGTACATATACTGGATAACCCATCCAACCGTGGCTAGGAAGTGCGCCAACTGCAGTGACCCCCAAGAGGGTCGCTAGCCTCATTCAAATTATTGGGAAATTTGGGAATCAGCATTGCCAACCCTTCTTGTCACCTTCAATTCTCTTAATTTTGTATTCCCCCAAAAAAAAAAGGGTGGGGAAAAAAAGTACTCATATAAAATCCCCCGTTCCCCGTTGCCTAACCTTGGTTATATAACAATGCTATAACAATTGGTGAGCATTGGTTACCCTATGTTACCCGAACCCTTTTCCACCCCCATGGATGGTCATCCAACACTGCAGATAAGGCTCCGCTCGGGGCCGGTTCAGCGATGTGCCCGGACGTGGCGCCTGTGCGACGGCATTCCTCAGTCGCAACGGGATGTGGAGATGACTATGCCATTGACCAAAGAGGATTGGGATGCCAACATCTATAATTACCTTCATTTTAGGATAGAGGTTGGTACGTGTTTAGCCCCACAAACCAATGATAAAATGGAATTGTAAATTACTATTCTATCTATTCAAGATGGTATCTCAATCTCTCTCTCTCTCTCTTTCTCTCTCTTGGAGATTTCATTCTTTTCACTTAGCATGCAAACATGAACATGATGGTGATTTGCATGCTGAAAGTGGCTGAAAGTGAGTGAATTTGGATCTGTTCCTACTTCAGCCAGAAAAAAGAGACGTGGTGAATCTGTGACTTATCACCTGGATGCAGTCCATAAATTCAATAAGACGGATGGGTACTTTGCCAACAGTTTTTCGCATATCAGCTAGCCAAAACATAGGTATTAAACCACGGCTTTTGAGGGGTCATTAACGGTTGTTAATAGGGGGAATGGTCCCAAAATCTCCTCCAAACTTCTTTGCAGCCAGGACACTCGTCTAGCAACAAGTCAGCCACACCCTCCTCATCAATCCTCAGCTACTGGAAAGGTCTTCAGCCCAGCAAACAACATGGCAGGCTTTCATGGCAAGACCCAAAACTTAGATTATCTTAGATTGCATACAGTGAGAAACTGACTCATTAACAGTCTTGGACAGAACCCACTTATCATTTATGTCTATCCAATGTTTACATGGGACAGGAGGGCTTTGGTTGCACTAGCCAGGGCTACCAGTTGCTCGCTGCAAAGGCAAGCGTCTCCACATCATCGATCCATTGCTTGCTGGTCAAAGCTCTGCACTTCAGAAACCATGCCGCCTGGTCGCGCGGATTCCTTAAAACAACGGGCAACTGGCCAAGGTGGTTCCGCCACCTGCTAAGGGAATGTAACGATCGCAAGTAAGGCACAAACTTCATAAACCTACGAGATCCTACGAGGCCATCTGCTGACCATTTCTGGGTTTCGTCGATTGATCCCAAAAACAACTGAATCCTCGAGTTTTGATGTCCAACTTCTGGCACCGGAAATCTCCGCCCAGGCACTGTTCCAGCAACTCGGTACAAAGATCAATGCACTCGTCCCATCTTCTCTGCCGGAAGCGGCTCACCGCACGGAAGAAGGGGTTCAACGAGTTGCCTGCCGATTGAAATTTATAAAACTCAGTTGGGGCGGTTGCCCAGACAGTCTTTTCCCTGGAGAATCATGGAAAATCACATCACAGACGGACACCCCTTGAAAATCAAGAAGATTCCTGTGGTATATCAACCCAAATGCAACACAAAGTCACTGGGTTCCTGCCTGGATCCCGGCTCGAGGCCGCCATTGCGTTCCACCGGCGGCACGGTTCGCCCCGCGACCAACGGCGAGTTGAGCGCTGGGTGGCAACGATGCACATTTTGTGGTCACTTTGCGGTGATTGCTTGCATTGGAATCGGCATCGGCATCGGCATCATCATCATCATCATCATCATCATCATCATCATCATCATCATCATCATCATCATCATCATCTCTTCAATCATCACAACCACCACTGCTCATCATTGTATAAGGATGATTGCACCATATGCGGCACTCTCAACATACAAATGGCAAAAGTGTATGAAACTGTCAGGTTCAAAGAGAACAATTGGCTGCACCCAGACCCTACAGCGGTGGTTTGTCAGCTGTTTCCCTCTTGAGCGCAACTGATCGTACCAGAATCCTTCAAAAGTCTGTGAGATTTGGGGGTTCAATTCAACGGAAATATGCTGACATATTCACCCACACGTTGCATGGCAGGAACCTGCTTTTCTAGGATACCACCATGCCATCAAATCTCAAAGTGCAAGAATGTTCATGGTGCGTGGTCGGGAGCACTTGCGCATGCTATGATCTTCTTGGCAATACTGTAGCTACTTAGCTACCCATGAAGCCAACAACTCCCAGGCCTTGCCACTGGAAAGCCGACAGTCTGGACCCTGCCTGCAGGCCCAGCCATCGCAGCCTGCAGTTCCAAACAGCACCTGACGGTCAGGCGAAGCGACCGATCTGGGTCTGTATGAAAACAGGGCACCCCCAAATTCAGAGTCTCATCATGTCTATTGAAATGGTCATTTTTGGAGACATACCCAATTTTCATACACCTCCATGTGGTTTTCTGGAACATCCGGGTCCAGTGGGACGTTTTTCTGCTAGTCCCAAGCGGATCAGGCTCTATGCTGCACACGATCTACGTGGTACCATGCACATGAGGGCTCTGCGCAGGTGGAGGTAAAATCGCGAGCCCCACTTCTCCACTACGAAGAAAAAGTTACAGTATATATACATAATCACACACAGATAGATAGATAGATATAGATATAGATATAGATATAGATATAGATATAGATATAGATATAGATATAGATATAGATATAGATATAGATATAGATAGATAGATAGATATAGATAGATAGATAGATAGATATAGATAGATAGATATAGATAGATAGATATAGATAGATATAGATAGATAGATATAGATAGATAGATATAGATAGATAGATATAGATAGATAGATATAGATGTAGATATAGATATAGATATAGATATAGATATAGATAGATAGATATAGATAGATAGATATAGATAGATAGATATAGATAGATAGATATAGATAGATAGATATAGATAGATAGATATAGATAGATAGATATAGATAGATAGATATAGATAGATAGATATAGATAGATAGATAGATATAGATAGATAGAGATAGATAGATAGAGATAGATAGATAGATAGATATAGATATAGATATAGATAGATAGATATAGATAGATATAGATAGATATAGACAGATAGATATAGATAGATAGATATAGATAGATATAGATAGATAGATATAGATAGATAGATATAGATAGATAGATATAGATAGATACATTACATTACATTACATTACATTACATTACATTACATTACATTAACCATAACCATAACCATAACCATAACCATAACCATAACCATAACCATAACCATAACCATAACCATAACCATACCATACCATACCATACCATACATACATTACATACCTACGTATACATATATATATATACATAGGTGTCCAAATTTTGACCGGAATGGTGAACCTATACAATCTGGAGTCACTCATCATCTGTCTGTTCAAAGTATGTGCACCATCATAGTCAGAGTCCCACATTAGGGGTGTCAGCAGAGAGCCCTCTCAAGGTGACTTCGCCAAAACGGTATCCCACTGCATTGTTCAGCTGCTGCGCGAATTCTTCAAAAACCGCCCTGCTTGCAGTATCAAAGCGAGGCCACTCAAAGACTTCCACCTCCAGCATACCTTGGCCCCGGTTGCTGGGCTGCAGCGAATTTGCCACGAAACAGAAGGTGTGGATCTATGCAAGGTCCAAGTGTGCCGTGCTCATCACGGGGAATGGACACGGACGGAAAACAGATTGCGAGCGCAACCAAAACAAAAGAAAAAACAAGCTGCAGAAAAGCGACATCAAAAATAGAAGGCGAAAATGCTCAGGGAAAAAAAAAAGCATGGCCATGAGAAAACTCGCGAAATCCAAGAGTTTCAGCCAAGCAGCCATCCCAAGCTTCCCCAAGCAGCTCTTTGAGACGATTGAAGCAGTACAGTCGCCGGTTGTTCATGCAGAGGAGGTGCTCACCATACCTGGTGGACGCGCAGGACACACTTGGCAGAGTCTGCAAGGTGGTGCCCTATAAATGAACCCCATGAACTATAGATAACCATTAACCATAGTGAACCTAATTCAAGACCAACTTGGATATCTGGGCGGGGGGCCACCTTTTGGTATGTGTGGTTGTTATCCAATTACTAACTGCGATGCACATCCGAGTGGACTCTGTCATGGCCAGGCATTAACATCACTGGTCATTCAAAAATTAAAATACGGATACAAGTGGATGGCCCAGCTATTCAACAAAGTTTTTGAAAATAGGAAAATGATGGAACATGGCCGGCGACTTGCGAGTGGGCCCAGGAATGTTTGTCGGTTCCAAGCTTCCAAGTCTCATATAGGCCTGTAGGAATTGTTGCATTCAGACTAACCTCCCATGGTCCCCCATCATGAGAAGCGCCCTCACATGAGTATGGGTCGCTCATGCAAGTCTAAGTCTCCCCGAAAACGAATCAATGTTTCCTCAAAAAAAGTCCAACATCTATGGTTCCCATTGGTTCCCGTGGTTTCCAACGACAGTTTCACCCGACCCATCAATGGCCTCACAGCTCTCAGCTGAAACCATTCGTCGGACACCTGGACAGTCCCAGAGGCCAGCTGCTGGATCTTGGCCTCGTCCCCAACGTGTTGCCAAAACGAGAAGGAAAGCGGAGGGTGAATTTGAATAGAGTCAATTAGAAATCATTGGAATCGTAGATATATATACATGTATATATATATATATATATATATTATATTACGTATCTATATATTTACTATATACAGACATATATTCATAATATATTAATATATATTACTTAACGCTATTTTTTGGACATCAGCGAAGTGAGGATGGATCAAACCATCTTGTCTGAAGCCTTGCTGACTCAAGTGCCCTTCCGGCTGAAAATCTTCCAAGGGGCGCTCAAAAGCTCCCCGCTGTGAAAGCGCGAGCTGATGCTACTTTGCCTCGGGCGATCGGGACAGCACGTTGGACTCTGTTGGACCCCACTTCCTGACCAATTGATCTGGCGGATATCAGCAGGTTGATAGAGAATATTGGAGGACAGTCTGGTTGGGATCGGAGACAAGTATGCTTTACTTTGCCAGATAGTCAGATAGGGTTCTAAAGTGTTTAAAAAGCTGGAAGCATCTTGGAGATTCCGCTTGCAGACTTTGAGGTGAAACCATTTCCATCCACCAGGTTTCGGATAAATCACCATCATTGCCCCCTTGAGAAAACCAACCTGGCAATGGTCCATCAGAAACATCTCCGAACATCACCAGATGTCAAGCTACCAAATATGGCATGACAGGTACGGACACGTCCCCATACTTACCAAACACTGAACACCCATAAATGGCCCCAATGCTTTTGAACATCCAAATGTTGCTGAAAAAAACCTATGATCAGAATCACTTGGATGTGCATCCCACATGGTATGCGATAACTGTAGCAATCTTGGCCATCAATTCTAATTAGTTTTCTATATGGCAACTCTCACAATGTTAGGAATGTCAAATCCTATGGCAAAGTACATTTCTCTTGTGGGGCTCGGCTCAGATGGATACAGATGAATGAAGATGGATAAACCCCAGTTATTTGTTCGTCGCATTGCTTAACCACTTGCTGAGGCAGCGCATGGCCACGCCAAGCTGCGTGAAGCGCAGCTCTCCACAGTGCAGCCGTCGCACCGTGCCGCTGGCGACAGTGGGATCTGCGCGATCGGCATGCGCGACGGCAGCGTAGCCAGCCTGCGGATGGGCCGGGAAAGTTTGGTCCAAACGCGGTTGGATATGTGGCAACATGGATATACACTGCAAGATACACCCCAAATGTGAGGATGAAGTCAATAGAATTTATGGGTGCGGTTAATCTTGTTTACTGCTAAAAGCAGCCGTTCTGTGGCTTGAAGCACCCCATGAGCTACAGCTGTCATCTGACCCGGGTCCCCCACCTGCACCGCGTCAGCTGATGGACGCAGGGCCAGCCGCGGCATCTCTGTCAACAAACCCAACACCTTCAGCCACAGCCCGGCACGGGCGAAAGCCTCCAGGGACCGCGTGGTTGGTGGCCATCATCGTGAACGATGCAATTTCTGTGCAGCCATCACCATAGGACCGATTTCTTAAAGTAGGGTCATCACCATAGTGCACAGGCCTCTTTCAACTCGAGCTCTCAAAAAATCTGAGACTAGAGCTGGCGCCATCTGAAGAAACATCATCCCCTGGGTTGAATTCACCTCCCCTGCATCTCACTTAGTTGGTCGTTTCCCCGCACCTTCAGCGTAGCTTCACAGGAGAGGTGTCCAAGCTGTACCTTAAACTTTGGGCCACTTGACGTTCCTGAAGCGCACCAACTGCCAAGACAATATTGACAGAAATACCATTTTATATCATGAAATGATAAGAAATATCACTTATCACTTATCACTACAGTATATAAATACGATGAAATACTGGCACATGCGCGCAAAACTCTGTTCAACGCCTGCCTGCACACATCTAGATGCACAGGAGAAATTGAAAATCAACAGCCAGTGCAGGTCGGTTGCATCTGCTTGGGTCATCTTCGAAGCCAATAGCAAAACCTGCCGGGCCAGCTGCAAAGCCCAGCATCAGGAGGCACACGCTTCCAGGCTGGCGGGGTTTCAAACTATGGAAACAAATCCGGTAATTTCATCAGGTCCCTGTAATCCATACCCCGCTATGGCCCCCCAATATGGGCCCCCCCAGATTCGGTACTAGCCCAGAGGTTTCTGGGACGGAATCACTTAAACACTAGGGGGGAAGGGATTACTAACAGAACATTGTGCAAGGCAAGCAGGATCACGTGATCTTTGTTTCATGGTGCAACCCCCAAAAAAAAACGCCTCCTTCCAGCCGCCGGACTGGTTGCACACTGCCAGGAGGGTATCATAGCCAGCTGCATCCACATCAAGGCCATGAGACTCGGCTGCTTCGCTGAGTCGTAGCGCCTTCCGCCACTCCGACCCCAGGGCTGCCAGCGATGCGTTCAGTGACACGGCATTGGGCTGCAAGCTTTGGCTGAGCCTGGAAGTGCACAAAGTGGGACTTCAATTTGGTGATCCCCTCACCCAATTGGATAAGATTGGCTGAATACCCCCCCCCCAGTCAGGCCGAAGGTATCTTGGATATTGTTGGACCAATTCTTCATTGCGAGGGACCATGGGGAGTGTGTAATGTGGGGGGAAGGGATTGCCAGCAATGAGGGTTTGCAACTTGGGCCCCTACACCAAATCACATGTTCACCACAGATTCGGATGTGATAATTGGATGGAATGTCAACCGGATGGCTTGCTCAAAAAATGACACAACACTATACAATACTATCGACAAGACGATGTCTTGGGGATGGCTAGGAAATCCACAATGTCGAGCTGCATCCACATCATATGCTAATTGTCCTTTGCGGAAGTGCCAGGTGCTTGACAATGTTGCATGGTTGCCAGAAAAGATGGCAAAAAGATTGAAGCTTGTAGAAAATGGGCTGCAAACAACAAGCGGCTGCATCATCACCACCTGGTAGGTCATCTGCATATCAATATGTTATAATAATGTATATATATATATATATGTGTGTGTGCATACATATATATAAATATACACACATAATATACATATATATATATACATATATGTGTGTATATATCATGTATTAGTATATAAATAATGAATGAATGAAGGGCGAAACCTGGGCCAGAACCAAAAAAAAACTAATAGAAAAGGCTAATAGAAAAGGCTGCACAACAATGTGCAAAAGGTGCCTGTCTGCTGGTACGTAGAGGTTTAAAAAGGGAACAAAAATGAAGGTGCTTCCTGTCGCGTCGCACTTGCCGTTCTGACCCCAAGTCATTGATGGTTGTTGCTGCATGCCCTGCCTTGAAAGAAAGCGAAGACCCAGCACCCATTGATCACTTACAGCACTGATGGCCGCTGTCATCCTTTAGCAGGCATTGGGGTTGCGAAGCACTTGCTGGAAGTGCACAGCGTGCCCGCGAATCACTGCCTACCCAAACTACGGAAAACCGCATGTGTTGCACTTGGCTTTTCAACTGGCAACTGGCATCTGAAAGTCTCAAGGAGTTTCCATCCTAGCTGGTTCCCGAAGGCTTTGGGAATTGCCCCAATCGACTCGGGTGGACTTCATTGCGGCTTCACCCTGCCATCAGGGCACGTGACACCATCCGTCTCCACCTGACCGGGCAACAGTCCAACAAGCCAAAAAACATGAATTTGAAGAGTCTTGAAGGGAGATGCCATTCTGAAGCTTGGCCAGTGCCCCCCAAATCCACTCCTGATCTGGGTCTTTTGTTATAGTTTCTAATTGGATGAGAATGGCATCCTGCGGAGCATGGCTCCAGTCACCATATGGCCCCACCTGCCGGCTGCGGCAATTCTCAAGGAGCCATCCAGCCAGGTACCAAGCATCCGCACCAGCGCCTGCCACCTGGAGCGCTGGATCTGGCTTTGTCTGAACATGGGGTGCCCATTTCTCCAAAAAAAAATAGTCGAAGAATTTTCTTCCCCATCAATGTGGTTTTATATTTGGTAAGATACCCCAAATTCACACAGGTCATATCCCTTAAAATGGGTGGCTTCCCCAACATGCATCACACAACGAGCCCAGCAGCCGCTGCAAAACTCGTGGTGAAGGACATGCTGTGGAGCTGCAGGCTGCCTGCGGCTCATGTTGCGCCCAAGGTTGAGGTGAGGTGAATGTGGGTGGCCCCATCTAATGAGAAGTAATGATCAAAGGAAGTTGGGAAGCAATCTTCCGAGTTACGGACAAATAGAATTTGATTAGCAATTCACTTGATTAGCAATTCACTTGATTAGCAATTCACTNGAAGTTGGGAAGCAATCTTCCGAGTTACGGACAAATAGAATTTGATTAGCAATTCACTTGATTAGCAATTCACTTGATTAGCAATTCACTTGATTAGCACTTCACTTGATTAGCAATTCACTTGATTAGCAATTCACTTCATTAGCAATTCACTTGATTAGCAACTCACTTGATTAGCAACTCACTTGATTAGCAATTCACTTGATTAGCAATTCACTTGATTAGCAATTCACTTGATTAGCAATTCACTTGATTAGCAACTCACTTGATTAGCAACTCACTTGATTAGCAATTCATTTGATTAGCAACTCACTTGATTAGCAATTCACTTGATTAGCAATTCACTTGATTAGCAATTCACTTCATTAGCAATTCACTTCATTAGCAATTCACTACAATAACAATTCACCACAATAACGCTTCACCACAATAACACTTCACCACAATAACACTTCACCACAATAACACTTCACCACAATAATAGTGATGACCTAGAGTAGTGATGACCTAGAGTAGTTGATGACCTAGAGAAGGGAGGACCTAGAGTAGTGATGACCTAGAGTAGCGATGACCTAGACCTAGAGAAGTGATGACCTAGAGTAGTGGTGCCTAGAGAAGTGATGACCGTTGCTCATGGGATGTTGCAAAACGCATGGTAATGGCTGCAGGCATGTTACATGGGACATGTTTCTGGGAGGATGCCGGGGCACGAAACATTGTGTTTTTTCGGGTACAGTGGCTTCCGGCGGCGATGAGGGGTAGCTTGTGTGCGCGACGGTTTCGGACCGTTCGTTTTGATGTTTTTTTGTTCCCGCACTGTTGCTGTGGCTTCAAGGTGGTTTGGGTGTGTTTGTGTGTGCGCAGTTCTAGGGTGTTTTGGAATGTGTGGTTGCAGATCGCAGTGGCATGGCAGCATGCATGTTGCATATTGGGTGCTGTGTGCGTAGAGAGATGGGTCTAGTCACGTGCTGTTGCAAAACGCATTGTCATGGCTGCATGCATCTTATATGGAACATGTTTCTGGGAGGATGCCGGGGCACGAAACATTGTGTTTTTTCGGGTAAAGTGGCTTCCGGCGGCGATGAAGGGTACCTCGGGTGCGCGGCGGTTTCGGACCGTTCGTTTTGATGTTTTTTTGTTCCCGCACTGTTGCTGTGGCTTCAAGGTGCTTTGGCTGCGTTCTGTGTACGTCCTGACATGCGGGTTGGAC
>BGPT01000670.1:186688-189188 GCA_003297045.1 Symbiodinium sp. clade C Y103
GCTCACGCACGGTGCAAGCAAGTTCTATAGATGAAAAAGGTCTTATAGTATATCCAAAAGGCAACTTCCGCCCCGCCTCGTGCGGGTACTACTGGTACTGGTATTTTAGGATAGCTTTGGACAAATCACTATTTTTACCAGGTAAATCATCGACCTAACTGAGACATAGCTTACCAGAGGGTTGACAGCATCATCCAATTGGTGCATTGCCATGATCCAGAAATTGGATTGACAAAGATAGGATCGTATGATGATGAGAATGAAGCAGATTGAGATGAAGATTGGTCGAGGTATACAGAGAGTTTTCACGTGCGAGGAGTATCATGTGCAGTCAAAGTCGATCACTCGAGTTTCAGGAAAAATGACAGGATTTCAGAGTGACCCCAACCTGGGAATCAAACATCCCAATAGAAAATTCTCCACTTACAGATGAGGAAACCTCCATTTTTGTTGGGCATTTCACAGCCTCAGCCATGTTTACAAAAACACCTAAAGGTTTAACCATAGCGACTTTTTGGGGAGGAAATGGGCTGACTTTTACCTCACCCATTCCCCCCCAAAGATATCTGGGGTGGCCAGGATTGAGGCTCCTAAATCCTGAGTTGCTGCAATCCCTTGTCCTGGAGTCACACAGTTGTAATCACCTCTTGAAGTACTTAGTTCTTAGAAAAAGTTTGTTAATACTTTTTTTTTGTAAATACCCCATTCTTAATGCCCTGAGTGTTTGAATATTTTTTTCATACCCCCAGAGTCATTTTCCATGAGATAATGGGGATTCGTTGTCAGACAAACCCAAATGTGATATTCTTTGATTTGGTTAAAATTGTATCAGTGACCCTCTGGTAAACTAACATAACTATGGACAATCACCATTTTCAATGGGAAAATCAACTATAAATGGCCAGTTTCAATGGCAAAGTGTTAGTTTACCAGAGGGTATATTCCCATAAGTATCACCATTGTATCCCCGTTATTTGCTTTATACTCCTTTCTCAATGAATCATACGCCATGATTGGGGGTAAAAACACCGCTTCATTCATTGACCAAATATAATTCATATACATCATAATCTATTATCAATATCTAGATATCTACATACACACATTTTAACTACATATATATATATATATATCCATAATATGATATACCCCAATCATTAAAGGTATATTCCCCACAACCCCGTTGGGCCTTTTTTTTCGGCCACCGGCCAGGTGTCCGGCGCTATCATCACCTCCAACGGAAGCATCTCTTTGAGGCGCCGTTAGCCTATGGGAAGTTGCTTAACCTATGGTAAAGATACAAAAAACTATGGGAAATCACCGTTTTCAATGGGATTTTATCCACTATTTCGACTGGGCCATTTTCCATAGCAAACTGTTAGTTTACCAGAGGGTAATGTTGGTTAAGGTTGGTTAAGGTTGGTTAAGGTTGGTTAATCCTACGAATTGATATATGTTTGAATGTCGGAAGCTATGTTTTTTGAGGGGGATTTCAAACATTAGCTTTTGTCCAAAATTGTTGAAGTTTAAGCAACATTGAACAGAACGGTACGGAGGGAGTTTTGCTCATATGAAGCTTGAAGATCCACAAGATATATGAAAATAATCCAGTTATATCCAGGAACAACAGTAACAAACATCAACAGAACAATCACTAGAATGGCTAACAAAAGAAGTGTTTTTTGTTGTGTAACCATGACTTTTAACCATGATTTTTGTCTTGCTGCTGGACACAGATGTCCCAAATTCCCACCGGTTGTCCCAATATAGGTGGGTGATGGCACATAAATTACGGAACTGGCCCCGAAATACCTTTCCTAAGGACAATATTGATGCTGGATGCTTGGGGTGCGATTTTCCTGTTTTGTGGGATAGCCAATAAGTTGTGGAAGAGGCAATGATGATGGAGCTAAGTGTTCAGCAACTATTCTTAGAACATCTTCCCAATTCCTGAAGGAACTCCCCATTCTCATCTTAATCTGGCGCATAGTTGCGAATCAGCATCTGGCTGCAATAGAAGGGTATCTCAAGTGGGACCATATCCGAGGGGACGATCAGATGATGACTGTGCGGATCTGGTCCAGCAAGGAGATTATGACTGGTCTGTGGAATAGGATGTCAGCGGTGGTAACTATGAACAAGGGAATAGTTGGAGAATAATCATAGCGCTGAATCTAATTGAACTAGTTCCAGCCTTTACAACATGTTGCAGACTTGGGTACAGTCCGGGTACAAGGTTAACTTCTCAACTCTGGAGAAAGTTCAGAATGGGTTCCCTCTGAGGTTGGTTGGCTACTACGTGCAGCAAGGTCAAATGAATGCCTTGAAAAAAGGCTGGCCTGCAGAAGGCCGCAGGCTCCGGCGTGCGAAGGTTCAACGGTGCCTTGAAAAAAGGGCCTGCAAGAAGGCCCAGGCTCTGGCCTGCGAAGGTTCAACGGTGCCTTGAAAAAAGGCTGGCCTGCAGAAGGCCCCGCAGAAGGCCCCAGGCTCCGGCCTGCGA
>BGPT01000670.1:194188-212521 GCA_003297045.1 Symbiodinium sp. clade C Y103
TTTCGAACCTCCACAACGTCTCTTGCTTGCGCCCATGTCCGTGTGCTTGTTTTTGCCTCTTTACGTGTTGCGCCTTTCCTTGCTTTCTATTTGCCTCTTACGGCTTGCACTTTTTCCTGCTTTCTAGCTGCTTGCCCGTTGTTTCCTGCGCATCCTTTCTTGTCCCCCCCTTCTCCGACGCGCTCCCCCTGCTGTCGGCAGGGGTCGGCGGATATACATATGGAGGGTTCCTGAAAATGTGGGCACCCCCAAATCATCCAAATAAGACCAGTTTAGTACTGAAACAACCATGGAGACAATACGACCAGTTTAGTACTGAAATACACCCCATTTAGGAAACCCCCATATCTTTGGATATGATGGGACATGCACATAAATAGATCTGATATGTTAAGTTATTTGATACGTAACATGTTTTTTGTGTAAATATGTTGCGTACCCTAAGACTCCACTTGCACAATTTGTTTTGCCCTCCATAGTAGAAAAAGGATGAAAAAGGTACCTTTGCTTAGTACAATGGGGCATCTGATGTTTTTGATGTTTCCCAGAGTTTTCAAACGGGCCCCAACAATTTACGTTTACACAATTTTGAACTAATTGTTTCCTGAGTTTTCAATCCGCCAACATTTTGGCAGAATTGTCCGCCAGTCCGGCATAATTGCGCTTAATTCCAGCACCATTCTTGCTATTTAATGTGATCAGTTTGCGGAATTTTTGTTGTTTCGAGGTGCATCATGTAATTTCGGTCATTTGAATTCGTCCGACATAGGGTACTCACATCCAATGATTTTCCATCACTTTCCCTACTAAACAAAATCAAACTGGTCATTTTGGGGTATCCTCATTTTGAGACAAACATACATATCATATGAAGTTGATCATAACCTCATTAATATCCCCATGGGAAATCCTCATAAGACATACCCATTGTTGTGGTTTATACCATGACGTTTCCACTATCCGTATTTTTGTTGGTGGAGAAAACCACCATGAAATCTCAATGTTTGCTGGTTGTATCACAATGCAACAATTTAAGCCAACCATATAATGTCAATCTCCAGAATATGAATTACTTATTTGGACGTTGAATCCATATTCATCCATTAGCTGATATTTTTGTTCCATCATGTCCCTATTACATATATTTATCAATGAACTATCATATATCATGTTCCAAACATTGTTGACTATATACTCCCATCAATGCTTTAACTTTGTTGGTTACACACTACACATGTTATATCCCAGTTTTTGTTGGTTATCTCATATATAGGGGAAAAAATCCTCTGGCATTATGATTACCCTTATGGGCCCACGGGATATGAAAATTGGGCGTTCATTAATCCCAACTAGCTTCCAAAAATTGTTTGCCTAGCATGGTTATCATCATCATTATGGTTTCATATGGTTTTATATGTAACCATTTTACATAAGGTTATAACTCAATTGATCCTTTATTACCCTCCGGTAATCAGACATAGCAATTGGAAATCCCCTACAAATGGAGGTTTTAATGGGAAAATCATCTATAAATGGTGGATTTTCCATTGCCATGTTTGATTACCAGAGGGTAACCCTCCTTTAGTGTTTTTCCCAGCCAAAAATCATTCATTCCCACTGTGCCATTCCCATCTGTTCGCCCATTTCTCCTACTCCGCCGCGCAGGACGAGGCCCTGGGCGTTTCGCGCAGCGAGTTGATGGAGACGCTGAAGAAAGCAGGATGTCGTCTGACGGAGACGGAGCAGGCGCCTTCCGGCGGTCCCGTCTTGGTGGGTTGTTCTCGGTCGGAAGGTGGGTTTGGTTGGGCTTAGCCTCCGGTATACCCTCTGGTAAAATGTTACATAACTATGGAAAATCACCATGTTTTTAATGGGAAAATCAACTATTTCTATGGCCATTTTCAATAGCAAGCTGTTTGTTTACCAGAGGGTATATCAACCATGATTAATCAACCAGGGTATATCAACGATTAATCACCATGATTGACCATCATGAATCATTAACTAATATACCCTTCGTTGTCATCAAACATGGCGTGCTGGAAAACCCACTATTTAGTTCGATGATTTTCCCAGCTAGAAACCAGAGGATTTCCAATTGCTATGTTTGATTACCAGAGGGTAACCAGCGAAAAAGTTGGGAGATGGAAGAAAAACTGGGGATGTACGAGAGTTTTAACTAAGAACACTTGGGATTCAAGCAACGTGGTGGTATAATGGGATATCAATGGATATCATGGGAATGTATTGGACGGTTCAATAGGCTTGGATTTCATACAATGCAGTTTTAATAGGAATGAAACTAATAATGAATAATGGGGACATGAAACAGTCTTTATCACCATAAATCACAATTAATAATCACCATCAATAGTGAATATATCACTATTGATGGTGGAGTTTAGAATGTAATGGTCTATGGTGATGTAATGGCGTGGTTTCTATAACCTGTATACCACCTGGATGTAATTCCTAGAGTTACCATAAACATGGCCCAGAAAAAACCCGCTGATAATCAACAGTTTGCTATTGAAAATGGTCATTGATAGTTGATTTACCTCTCAAAAATGGTGGTTGTCCAGTTCGCAAACTGCCAGTTTCGTGAGAGGTAGTGTTACAATTAATCTACCTCTGGTTTGCGGACCAAGTATGGATACTGATTACCTCCAGGCTCGATTAGTAGCATGCATTATCCCAACTGGACAGTGGTTAAGACCAATATTTGACATCAATGAGATGACAACTCAGAGTTATCCAAGTACTGGAACTGTAGTTTGGTGGCGTTCATACCAATCATGAAAATGATTTTAGTGGAACTATAAATCATAGTGTCAATATGAGATGATTATGTACAAAAGACAGGCTATGTGGATGGACATGGGTTTTGTCCTAAAATTGTGGATGGGCCCTCACTTTACAAACTTTATGGCCATTGCAAAACGGGGAACGTTGTGATCAAACCGTGACAGTTTGGGGGTACCTTACTTTCAGACAAACCCAGTTGGATATGATGTATGCGCTGGCTTGGCTCTGGCATTGATGGCAGCCCGTTATTCCAACATTGGCACAGCAGTGTTGCTGAACAATTAATTTGGTGCCCTGTTTATTGTTTATGTTCTCATGTTTGTTGACGCCGCAACCATTTTGTTGATTGTGTACCTTCCCATTTCTCCTTTTGCTGATGATCTTGGCATTGGTCAGATTCATTCTTGAACAGTATATTCGAGATATTTGATGTAATTTTGTGGAAGCAAACAAACTTCCAAGACAAAATATGAGTGATATTTTTCAACTGATGTATTCCTCGTGTTTCACCAGTTATTCCCACTTGTTTCAAGCGTTCATCATTTTTCGACAATTTCCACATTTTTCAGTTTTGAAAGTAACTTTGATTGTGCCGCTGTTTTTTTTGGTCATATGATTCATATTCTCCCTACTGGGCTGAACTAGCCGGGAATGGGGGTTGCTGACCTATTCCATAATCATTTTCATTTCATCATCCCAGCAACCCCCATTCCCTACGTTCAGCACCAGTAAGTGTCTCGTCATCATCGATTCAACGCAGGACGTGCTGTGGGAGGCCATGGACACCAACCAGGCGCGCAGTCTGTTCAGCGTCGAGGTATTTGGTATGTCCGGTCGGCAAAATTTGGTGATGGTCGACATATATCGCCGGGAAAGAGAATCCACAGAAAAAGAATCCCGGGATGTGATCATGTTGTTAATGTCAATGGATTGGTTAATGGGAAATTTTGCAGGAAACTCTTCTATTTCATGGGAAAATCCATGGTTTCCTGTAGATTTTCCCTTAAACCAATCCAATGATAATGGGAATACGTGATCCAGGGATTTTTTATCATGGTTTTGAAGAAGGATGGGGAGTTTCACCCAGAATTCATGGAAAGTTTCATCTTGGAACAGCACGGGTGCAGCACTTAGTGTCGAGTCTCGGAAGAATTGTGGCTGGGATCCACCCCTTGGGGATGATATACCCTCTGGTTATTTCACATAGCCATGGAAAATGGCTAATTTTGGATGATTTTCCCATTAAAACCTCCATTTATAGGGGATTTTCCATGGCTATGTTAGACATCCGTTCTCAACTAGCCATGATCTCTAGGAACAACCGGCCGTTTCGGATTTGGAACACTGCCGTGATGGATAGAATTGAATGTGATAGGTTGGGATCCAGCCACTGTCTCATCATTTTTTTGCTTGGAGAATAGGTCACTTTAGAGGACTTGTCTCATGGTGTTGGGATGTGTTGGAACATGTTGGAACAGTCTCATGTAATTGGGATACCGATGTACTGGAAGACTGTCGAATTGGATCTACTTGTGGAATATTGGATGATTGGCATATTTGCGGGACACGAATGACAATTGCTCAACAATCATAATGGGCACCCACCAATAAACCAATCATACTGCATGATCAACTATTCGGGGATAAAATCATCCCAAGTAATGCGAGTACACCCTGCATGGGATGGGACCATGGGGAACTCCCGAGCAAGCTGATATGCACCGTCAAGAAGCGAAATCAGAAGAAGTCCCCAAGCGAAATGGTGGAAAATCGCATAGAAATGCTCAGAAATCTTTTAAAATGGAGGTTTGCAGCTGGAGAAATTCACTACAGATGATGGATTTTCCAGCAAGCTAGGTTTGATTACCGGAGGGTAACCACCAATGGTCAACCAGAACCGGTACTTAGCCAGCAACAACGAGTGCATCTCTGGGAACTCTTTGGTGGATTGACCTAAAACATCCAAAAATGAATTGGTTTGAACATCAAATACCCTCTGGTAAACTAACATAGCTATGGAAAATCACAATTTTTAATGGGACAATCCACTATAAATGGCAATGTTCAATAGCAAACTGTTAGTTTACCAGAGGGTACCTGTACCTCCAAAATCCAGTGAGGAAACCAACATGTTCCGATTCACATCTATCAACATGGCAAAAAAAAGACATCCCAGTTTGGACACACCCCATGTTTCAGGTTGAAGCCCTAAGCGGATTTTCCGGGCTAGACCGAAGGGCCCACAACTTTGAGCTTCAACCGTCAACCTTGCCATACTTTGCGGGTTTAGCTTCGCACACCACCCAACAATTACCAACAATTGACTTCAATTGCTCAAGATACCACCAATTACCACCATATTTCATTGCTTTTCATCCCTCAATGGATGGATTGAAGGGAACATTTTAGCCGGAACCTCCCCCAAATGTTAGGCGAGAATTTCTCTTGATTTCCTGTCGATTTTCTCTTGAACCCAATCCAGTGGTAGTTTGATAGATGTTGGTTATCGATGCAATCAAATCTCCATGAATATCAGTGTATCATTGCTGGCTTCATCCCATCAGTTGCAGAAAAGGAATATCATGTCTGGTGGGTTATATCCCCATCCAAAGCCAGATCCCATGAAAATCCCATCGTCAGGAAATGTGTCATGTTCTTTCCACTATTTTCCCATGATTATCCCTATTAAACCAGATCAATTATCCCTATGAGGCTATATAAAGCCATGTAAAACCCATTGTATATCCCATGAAATCCCTAGATCGTGTTGCTTAATTCCTTCGTGATATTCTCATTTCTTATCCCTTGTAAAACCATACAACACAAGAATACACAAGATCATCGGATCTATTGAGGCATTTAATACGCTATACAAAACCATATATATCTCATTAAATTCACTATTTTCCCATGGTTACCCCTATTAAACCAGATCAATTATCCCTATGAGGCTATATAAAAAGCCATATAAAACCGCATATATATAATATGTATAATATATATATATATGATATAATATATATATACATCCCATTAAATCCACTATTTTCCCATTACCCCTGTATAAAAAACCATCCAATAAGCCATCAGCAGATTCGTCGCAGGACGGGCTGCTGAGCGCCTCCGAGCTTGGCCTCTCCGATGCGCCGATGGGATCCTTCGCCGCTCAAAGCTTCGAACCTTGGCGTGCGATGCAATGGGATAGTGAATGGGGATATACTGGAAGAATGGGATTATCATTGGATTATTATTTTTTTTTTGGGGGGATTTGATAGGATTGAATAGGGATATATTATATATATAAATATATATATGGTCTTATATGATCTTGTATGGTTAAATAGGAATAATGATATGGGAATATAACCGGATTTAAACACTACTGAAGGGATTTTGTGGGGTTTTCCAATGGAAACGATCAATCCACTACTTGGGGAATATAGTTTGGGAATATGTTTTACTTCATGGGGGTTCCGGATCAGCAAAATCCAAGTAGAAGTAATGATGTAATGGGTTTATGGGGTTATATGACATTATTGGTTGTAAGATATAGGGATTTATCCCCAAATTATGGGACGATGGGATTTCCTTGTAGCATGATTTGGGCAACCATGAAATGGGGTGTTATTGTTCTATATTTTTGTTTTTTAACCCTATTGAAACCAACTAAAACATACTAAAACCCCATAAACCCTATGATTGGATATTTTCGGTTTTGATGGGATATGTTCGGCTTAATATGGAATACTATGGAATTATTCATGCTAAACTATATAGGGACTCAACTCATACTACGACTTATAATGGCATCTTTGGGGATTCATATGGTTTCAACGAGAATTCTATACTGCTTCCTGTTGGGATGCAGCAGAAAGCAACCATGTTTCGGGGATGACCATCCCGTCCCAGCGAGTTTGAGGTAGTTTCTACAGGCTGTTTTGGTGGTTTCACTACCCTCTGGTAAACTAAGATGGCTATGGAAAATCAACATTTTTAAGGGGAAAATCAACTATAAATGGTCATTTTCAATAGCTATGTTAGTTTACCAGAGGGTATGGGTTTTCACCCATTGTTCTTATTTGGTGGTTTCACCCATGTTGGGTTTGTGGTTTGATTTTGCTCGATACAGGATCGGCATGGATGTTTTTTTTTCCAAGGCACCCCTTTTCGTTTGGCAATGAACGGTTCCCCACCAGATCTGGGATGATATGGATAGTACAATCGCCAACTGTTCAGGGTAGCCGTTTCATGGCCGTTTTCGCAGAGGTGGGAGCTGACTCCTTTCGCCGCGAAAACGCGCGAAGAGCAGAAGAGCAGGGCGAGCGGAAAATGGTGCAAAAAAATGGTGCGAAACGCAAAACACACACAGTTTTAGGATTGTTTCGAGGTTTTCCCAGTTCAGGCACATTTTCTGGTTCCAATAGTTGTGTGTAGTTTTGTTGGTTTTAACTTGCAGTCTCATTTTGAAGGATGTCTACCCTCTGGGAATTGAACATAGCTATTGAAACTCACCATTTTAAAGAGATGAAATAATCATTTTTGTCATCTATAAATGGGCAATTTTCCATAGCAAACTGTTAGATTACCAGAGGGTACCCCATTCTGTGGTGATTAGAAGTTGCCCCCCCAGTTCTAAGTTGGTTTATAGTTATTTATACCCTTCTTTAACTAGAGCTTTTTGATTGCCATACTCCGAAAAAGATTATACGAATTATGTTCACCACCTTACTCATCATCATCTACAACATGGCAACATATGACAGTTGTTGCATGTTGTTGCTGCTGAAATCCACCACGAAATCCTCCAGTTTTGCTGGAGGAATCCACCATGAAATCCTCCATTCGTCGATGCGCCAGGATCTCATCCAATGGGGCGCCAAAGTCTTCTCTCCGCGCCTCGGACGCAAATCGATGGCTTGATCCGAATGATCCCATGAATTCTGCGAAACGAAACGAAAATGCCAGGGTTATCCATGATTGTCCCACTATCCCATCAATATCCTATTATTATAACTATGAAACCATATATATACCCTCTGGTAAATTAACAGTTCGACCCTGAGAAGAGTTATTTTTTAGAGGAAACTAATGCAATCCAATCCCGATCAATGCCAGGGTCTATGTTAATTTACCAGAGGGTAGTTCTTATTGGTTATTACTGTTGTGAGTTGCTATGATAATGATTGACGATGATTCAGAAATTGCTAAGCCCGTCCCCGTACTATTCAATGCCCCCCAAACGAAAGCCTGGTATGAACACACTTGCGACATGAGTTAGGAATATGGATATGATAAGGATATGATTCCCCAAAGAAAGATTTATAGCCTCCTGGTCCCACTAACATAGATCTGGAAACCCCATGAAACGATGTAGATCATTTTCCTAGGGCCGTGGGTCTTCCACAACTTTTTGTATGTTTACCAGAGGGTACATACAGAAACAAAACACATTATAAAGCAATCAATGTAGACATGGTATCTCAAGCACCAAATTATCTAGATGTCCAATGAGTTTCATAGCCATCCAAGCTTGATCCTCGTCACTTCCAATGCCTTCTAGCAACTCGAAAGAAGATGTCCGAGCAGTTGGAAACTGGCAACATCTCAGAGTACATCACCTTTAGCTTATTTGAGGCCGCAAAAAAGTGTGTACTTTCTGGTAACTGCAAATTGTAAACTTAGATTTTCCTCCTAAAGTTACTATGATGGTATTCGAAACAATTTGCCTTGAAAGTTAGGGCAACCCATAGCAACCCCCCAAACAACATTTCTTTGGTAAAATCCTACTAACATAGAACGGCTTTTTTTGACGGTGTTTGCTCGTTTTTGGAGCTTGCTGTACTATGAAGCAAAGATCGATAGAACATTTGCTCTTGAATCTGTAAACTTCTGCTAGAGTAACGGCACGAAAACGAAACCTTAGCTGAATCTGTGAGATCTGCTTATTTTCGCACACATTTCATGGTATTTAATATGATCAGGGGATGGAATTACTAATCCATCAATTTGAGTGACAATCCACTGAGAACCCGTGAACCCACCACGAATCCATAAATCCGTGATTGGGGTGCATTGGGGTAGGCAACAGTAGGCCGATTGGATCATTAATCCATCTATATGTTTTTTTCCGAATGTGGTAAATCCAATACCATAAACTACCACCAGTTTTACAAGACATAGCTTGTATAATTTATCGCAAGAAGGGCCTTGGGGCATTGGGTTCACCACATTATGATTATTTGGAAACACATGCTGTAGATTTTGCTAGATGATTTCGAGATATTTCTAGAATTTCACAGACCTCCAAGTCATAACTTCAGTAAACATCCACTGTTTTTGCTCATAACTCTCATAGCTCCTGAAGTGATCTTGGGGAGAAGCACCTCACCCGGTAGCGTTGCACAAGGCCCGGGGGCACATTTGGGGCAGACAAGGCGGGCCCTTCCGGTGGCGGGAGATTTCTGGAAAATCACCATGGGATTGGAAAATATCCTATGGTTATCCCATCTATATGCTTAATATCGGTGAATACTCATTCATAATATCCTATTTATCTATTTATTGGAAAATCATCATCTCCCACAAATACCCTCTGGTAAACTAACAGTTTGCTATTGAAGCCATGGCCATAGAAATAGTGGATTTTTCCCATTAATAGCATGGTGATTTTCCAGTTCGCTATGTTAGTTTACCAGAGGGCAGTTAGAATGGTATTGCGGGATTGTAATGAGCATTTTTCATCATCACTGGTTACAGGGGGGATTTGGGTATCGAAGATGCGAATATGAGGGGTATCCGACCAATGATGATCTGGGGGGTTCATTTTTATTTCTGGATATTTATGTTTTTTTGAAACATACAATTTTGGGATGATTGGTTGAGATGACTTCCCATGTTGTTGGGAGGGGCGAGTTTACCATCAACCAGATCATGTTTTTTTCATGGATTTTGAATGGGCTTATCATGAAAAAATGAACAGTTACAAGGTGAGGACCCCGTTTACGAAAAACATAGAGTAGGTATCACTGTCACCACTAATAAGGTATAGTTTTATTACCATTAACTCTCTCTCTCTCTCTCTCCCAAAAACATATTATATTTAATATATACATATGATGTCTAACAACAACACAACTATAGCAAAGTTGACGCACATAACATGATTAACTAGAGTTTATGGAGAATATCACTATAGTTAGTGGGATGACAATGGGAGAATACTGAGAAATCATGATAGGAACTGGTACTACAAATGTGGTGGACATCATATTCGGAAGGTTAAAATCTATGGGATTTGTTCATGGGATTCGAGAGGACAATTCCTAATGGTTGATGATGATCAATTGACATTAATCGTAAATCATGGTTAAATGGTGGTACATCCCATCACTAAACCATGGCTGAAAAGGGGGCTCCCAGACCCATTGATGTAGGATCCCGTGATGGGTTCTGTTTGTGTACTAATTCACTACTCTAAGTGGGGTATATCATTGCATAACTGCCACAAGTATGAATATAGGGTCATTAAATAATATGTACATATCTCTATACCATATTATATCATTAACTATCATTATATATATATCATATAAGTGTCATTGTATATTCACATATACACACTACAACCATCTAAAACCTCTTTGACAACTGGCTGATTTCATATTGGTTCTTAGCCACGGATCCGGATGCCTTGGGTCCACAAAACTACATCTCCACTGAGCTGGAAAGATGTTGTGCCATGGATTTCTACGTTGGTTATAGCAAAAAATTGTACTTTTTTTTGAAGAAAAGGACGGCAATCCTGTGGAATTGGGGTGGTCCACTTCGTTTGCAGTCAAACCCACTAGTTGTTTATTGTTATTATGTTGCTGGTATGATCATGTTTTATCCCAGTACAATACTGAGAATATCGAGTAATCTCTTATCATCCCAGAAATTCATATTAAAGACCATAGAATCCCATCAAAAACAATATGAACATGATGAAATAGTTCTAATCCCATCCAAGATCCCATCGAAATAGACCAATAGTATTGCCATCCAACCAGGGTCAGTCCACCGTGGCTCTATGTCGCGATTGTGATCATGATTATTGCCACATTGGTATCTCCGAATTGCAGCGCGGCTGCATTGCTACTGCTGGATGTCGGATTTTGTTTGGGGGGAAACCTTTGGCAGAACCATGGAAAACACCCAAATCTCACGTCTTGTCTACATTATCTTTGGGAGAATCATGGAAAAACAACACATTCTCATGGTTGAGAGCACCGTTGGCACATGTCCCTTTTTTGGGCAAAACCATGTGGCCATAGTTCTCTTTCATAGTAGTGGGCTAGGAGGGTTCTTTGATGTAACTGGATGGCTTTGTTCCTCGAAATGGCTTTGGGTCAAATGGGGAAGACAGTTTGGAACCGAAGAACATATTGAAATCCCCCTTCACTAACATTTGATACTCCCTCAAGCGAAATCCTGGTCGAGCATAGGCTCTATTGATCTTGGGAGCCCGGTCATGCGTGGTCTTTCATATTAGTTGGATGGGATTACTTTGGGATGATCCACCTCCAATCGTCTCAAAATGATAGCCCCAAAATGGCAATTTTGATAGGGAAGATGACATCCCATCCCCCTCTCCCTTTAAACCCTGCTTGAGTTGCTTTGGTACTTATTGAGGGTATTGCACAAAATTAGGGAGATGCGATTTCACCACTACTTAGCATCAATTGACCATTACTAATCATCATTCGTGTTCAATGGAGGTACATGTTCAGTCAAATTTGGAGGTGCACCATGTTCATTCAAAGCCACATTCAAGATGCTTCACCTTGATGATGTGAAGATCCTGTGGAGGGTGTGCAAGAAAGGTGGGTGAATGATGGTGTTTTTCCGTCCTATTTTTGTAGGTGTCTAAAACCCATCTTGAATATGCTGAGCAATCAGGATGTTGTTGCTTAAGTCCCATTCCTCTTGCGTAAATATCCAAGTTTTGCTGCTTCAATCCAGATGTTTGTCCGCTGTTTGTCCTCACCTTCGTTGGTTACAAATCGCACTTCATGAAACCAACCTTTGGTAGTCAAACGTGGCTAGAAACCTCCATGGCTAGTTCGGGGATTTCCCAGGGATAGCCACGTTTGATGACCAGAGGATACATCATTAATTAGTATCCCATTCATATCCCATTAGTATCCCATTAGCATCCCACTACTATTAATATCCCCTTATTATCCCCATATTATCCCTACTAAACCATACCAGAGAGTATATAACTTTATATTTGGTGCTGCTTACTTCACCCCGTACGTGCAACGGCCGCGAGGCAATATTTGCTGCTGAAGTGCAGTACCCAGCCGGGGACAAATGAGGGTCGTCATTGGAAAACATCGGAAAAGAATGGGAAAATGGTGGTATAAACCAAGAATTATTGGGGACATTGATGAGGATAACACCAACAATATTGTTTAAACAATATGATATGTATATATATATATATACATATGGGATATCCTCAATGGTGTTAGATTTTGTCTTCCAGCTAAAGATTAGATGGTCTTGAGCCAGTTACAGCTGGGATCGCGTGAAGATCGTGGGAACAGCAATAAAACGAAAAGGAGTTCAAAACCCAAGTTTCTTTGTTGAAATACTGGTAAGACTTTTGGCCATCCCCCATTCCCCTTTTTTGGAGTGCCATACTGCCGTAGAACACAGCCTGGACGGAGAAGAGCTTCAGCTATATTTTCTGCATCAAAAATCCGTTTTGCAACGAGGCGCAAAAATTCAAACTGGCACATGTGCCATGGTCGTCAAGCCATTCATAGGGATTTATGTACCCATTGTAAGGATTCCCTTTAGGGTTATTAGTTTGTTTATAAACAACATCAACTATAGCTACACGTATCATAAACCATACTTATTGGAGTTATAAAGCAACTAAATTAAGTTTTAGTTTGGGGTCCCCACTTTGTGGGGGGTTGAAGATCATGTTGTACCTGCATCTTGGACTGGTTCCAATATACTCATGTGGCGATATACTTGCAACCGCGAAAAACTCAGATGCTGATTTGTCCACAGGTTTCTGCTTGTACCCTCCGGTAGTCAAACATTTGCAATGGAAAATCTATAAGTGAATGGTTTTAATAGGAAAAATGAACTATAAAATGGGGATTGTCCATTGCTATGTTTTATTACTCTACAGGGACTTTTCTCCAAATGAGATCAATTCCACCGCGGCTGGCGGCTTTCCAGTTTGTGCGCTTTGGAACAAGTTTTTCTCTGCGCAGGAAAGAAGGTAAATACACTTCCGTCAGGACACAAATGTGTGTTTTTTTCAGTTCAAGTACACATTAAGAATGAGCGTAGATTCAACCAAAAAATGCCATGAGCAGAAACAAGTGCCCATGGAAGATCCAGGTATGTATCGTTGCTGAGGAACGTCTTGTCTTTGTTGCAAGAAGTGGTTACAGTACTTTGTGTTACTTTAGTTTTTGATCAAACATATGAAAGCTGGATGAATCATATGTTGGCCCAGAAATCGGGGGAAGGGGGCAACCCATTTTCCCGCAATCCTCAGTTGCTGCTCAGGTGTGCCCTGCTGATGGGCGTGACCGCAGGGCTTCTCAGAAATGCTGGAGTCCAGTGACGGTTTTATGCCATCCCGAAGATAATTACGGATGATTTATATTACATATGATATGTATGAACATATGTGCACAAATAAAACAAATATGATATGTATATACATACCTATAAAAATGGGTATAAGTACCAAACACACATGGAGTAAAAAACAATAACATACCAATTTTAATTGGTATTTGGAGGGTTTGGTATGGATACATGTGGGCAAAAGTAGCCAGAAACGGGGATGCCCACGCCCCCAGAAATGCCCAATGAATATCGGGAAAATTCTGCTTCACCGGTGGGTTTTGACATACCCATATTCTTGGACCAATCCATGGGATGAGAATCCTTGATGTTGAAGCCACTAACCGGAAATGGATTGGTTCATTTCAATTCATTAAGATTTTGGTAAACAAATTCATGAATCATTTTGGCCATTTCATTAATGATATTCTTTTATATGTTTTCAATTCATTTCAAATCAAACCATTTCAAGCCATTGACCAGTCCGAACGATAAAAATATAAAACCATATCATTAATTAGTTGAAAACCATTGACAAGTTCAGACTCGGATGGATTAAAACATCACCAAGATGCCTATTTTAGGATCAGTCAATGATCTCCTCAACATTTCAGGGAGATAACTTGACCAGCAGAAAGAGGCAGGTCCCAAAGTACCGTGTCCAAAGTAATGGTATTGAACCATGAAAGTTACAATGTGTGGCACCTAGATAGCAAAGCTGGCTTATAACTGGGTTACCTAGGGTTGATGGGGGATAAAGCTATAGTTAATGAGGTTTCTAAAGCAGCTTATAACTGGGGGCCTAACCTTGTGAGGATGAATTGCTGGGCTCGATCTCACATGACTCCTGGCTAAGGCGGTTGGTGTATGTGAATCGGTAAATGTGTCAGTCATCCATGTTTACTTATGGAAGAATTTGTGACACATATCCCACTTGAATATGGAAGATATAGTGACACATATCCCAGTAAAACATTATACATTGTTTGTTCAAAGAATGATCTTTTGATCAGTTTAGAAAGGCTTCAGGATTCCCATCGCTGTTGGCGTCAGGTGGAGTTAGGTGTCTCGTGGGGGATGCCCAGTGGATCAGGTGTTTTATTGGGTGAGTTCATGTTAGTTCATCAGAATTCAATCCGCAAGTCCACCAAATAGGATTGCGCAACCAGAACTTTTCAGTGTAAAAGTGGCTTTGAAGTGTGAAATGAAGTTTGAAGTTTGAAGTGTAAACTTACCAGTCTTCTGGTTTGAAGTTAGAAACACCAATTTCCCCAGTAAAAACATGGGACGGATGGGACAGCCATCCTCGAGACACCGATGATTGACCGTTTCGGCATGGCTGAGGGCCACGAAGGGTCCTACGTGGCTTTGTTTAGGGTGATGAACTGTTGTTTTCCCAATGGGAAATCCACTACTTGGGGAATATTGTTTGTTGTTTTTTTTTGTTGATATTCTTTTTTGGTTCCCTAAGCAAATCCAAGTTTAGCTAAAAATAAGTGGATACCACAACCCAAAATATCTAGAGATGGAGTGAATCAATCATCCATTAATATCCTTGGAAAACATGATGCCAGAACAGATATCGTCAACATCCGTGGAAAATGATTCTGCCTACCATGGCATTCCTTTTCCCACCGGTTGCTTGATAGAAGGTTCCCTCGGCCCTGAAGTATTTTTCCTAAAGGAACAACATCTTCTACAGGCTTGTTCCAACCTGCGCTGGGTATAGGTAAAACGGAGGTAAATTGACAGTTCTACCTCTTTACTTTCCCTCCGGTAATCAAAGGTGGCAATTGATAGGGTACCGTATTTTGTTCGACGATGTTCCATCAACCTCCATTTGTATGGGGATTTTCTCAGCTCGTCACGTTTGATTACCGGAGGGTGAATCCACTATTATCTCATTTATTGCATGCATTAACATATATTATCGACTATTATTATCCTTAAACTTCCTGAATAGACCATGTTATAATACCATATAGAATACCATTTCTGCCATTAAACAATCACTATTTTAACAATTTTTAACCCCCCAACATCGTCTCTGGCATTCTTGCGGGACCCCCTTTAACCGAGGTTCCAGGACACGACCTACCGAGCCGGTCAAGGCGTGGGTGAAAGCGACGGGTGTCCCATGGGTCCCATGTGTCCCATTCGGATTCCACTAGAATTTTTGGGAATTAGGACAGTGGTTGGCAGGTGAACAATCATGGTTCCATTGTATGAATGTGTATATTCACTATGGAAGATTGATTTTCATAGGAAGTACCCTCTGGTAAACTAACATAGCGATGGAAAATCAAGATTTTTAATGGGAAAATCAACTATTTCTATGGCCATTTTCAATAGCTATGAAAATTACCAGAGGCTATCCTTGTTGATGGTGCTTTCTGTCGCTGGGAAAATCAGCGTTCACTTATTGCTGGTGGATTTTCCAGCCATGTTTGATGACACCAGAGGGTAACATGATGGGATTGACTAATAAAAATCATGTTTTGATCATCAAACATGTGAAATTCACCAATTGATAGTGGATATTAGGAATGGATATACGATGGGATTAGTGGTGTGTGACATTGTTTTACCATTGAAGATGGTGGCAAAATTGGAATTTGATATGGGATCTTGTATGGGATTATTACAGAACCAACCAATAATAGGATATATAGGAACGAACTGATGATTTGAGATTGCACTACGAATCGTAACCAAGTAATAGCCCTGGTTAGTAAGTCCTGATTCGTGGGTTGTCCCTTTTATACCTTGAGAAACTAGCCCCAACAAGCACTCACTACTTACGATTCGTGGGCTGATCCTCCAAGTACGGAATCATACTCGGTTCTTGGAGATAATGAAGTGAGCCATAGTAGAGAAACGATAAACATGATTAAACATGTATAAACCAACTAGTATGATGAGATGGGATAGGGCAATTTGGATGTATTTGTTATGCCTCATGCTGGGAAAGAAACATGAAATCATGGGGCAAAAACGCTGAAGAACAGGGATTTCAATGTGGATTTTTATACATAATGTCATTAGTACAGTGGGCCTTCATGACTGCCGTTCAATAGCAACAATTGGCCCTTCATGTTGGGCCGTAAACGCGACCCAAAACCTAGAAGTTTGGGTTTGCAAGGCCCTCTTCAGGTTGATAGCTGTGCCCCATTCCTCTAGTTTGACACTGCACCTGGACCAGTCTTGTGGGTTCGTTGGTATTGATTCACCGCCACGTTCCCCAGCCATAGCCTTCCGGAATTTTTAAACATAGCCATGGATTTTGTCACCATTTGTTGATAAGTGAATCACAATCAATGATCTGGGGATGGGTCAAAACCTATTATTATCAATTTTCATGGGATGAACATCCACTTACCAGCGATTTTGGGGTTCACTAGGTACCAGGGTTTTGATTCATAGCCATCTATCAATGGGCCAGTTTCCATAGATATGTCAAGTTAGCCAGAGGGAACTATGACCCATCTTTGTCTTGGGGAAGCCACCGACCCGGCCGTTTTCATCATTTTCCAGACATCACATTTACATCGAGTCAGGTATAAACAGATCATGATATACCCTCTGGTTATGACTAACATAGCCATGGAAGAGCTGGCTAATTTGGGATGATTTTCCCATTAAAACACCCATTTGTAGGGGATTTTCCATGGCTATGTTAAACAACCAGATGGTATATATATATATTGTATATATAAATCGATACTTGATATCCCGCGGATATTTGGTATTCCCTCCCCAAACAAAACATAGTTTCCGAGCTGTTCACCACATTTTTCACCACCCAGGCTGGGTAGCTGTGACAGAGCCCGCACTGGCTTGGGGGCCCAGAGGGGGCCCCAGGAGGAGGGATACATATTTTTTTTTAATGATATTTATTCTATGAATATTTCATAGATTATATCCAATGTACACATATCTAACATATATTATACTTGGATATGTTTGTAGATTGATCAACATTTCTTGATGGATCAAGACCAATTTTGTGAGTTTCTTCATTTTATTGGCTTCCATTTCTTGACGTAGTTTACAGAAGTTGGCAGTTGGTGGTTTCACCAACCAAACTCGGGATCTGAAGCTGACCTTCGCCGGACCTTAAAATCCCTTGGTAACCTCGAAACAAGTGCCCATGTGTGGTCCGTTATTGGTGGTTAAATCATTTGGATACCATTCAATTTACCAAATTGATATCTCATTATAGATAGTGAATATATAGTTATATTTCCAATTTTGCTGATTATATCACGAGTACTCTCTGGTAAATTAACAAAGACCCTCAAAGTAGGCAATTCTTAGTGAAAGCTAATCTTCCACGCTTCCACCCCGTCATGTTGATTTTTGGTGATGGTAGATTATGGTAGATTAACATACATATATATATATACATATTAACCTATCTAAATATTAATATGAATATGCAATCCACAAATATGTGATCTATCAGCGGATTATGGTTAGATGTTTATAAATTACATATTTGAATCTATAGATCACCGACATCATCGACATATTCTAACTGTAGCCATATTTGGTGTTGACATTGTATGAGAGGATATATGCTATGTCTATGGGATAATGTATGGAATATTAGTGCACCCAATGTAGATATTAAATGATCTTTAGAGATTATTGTAGATGTTTATAGATTGATCACAAACAACCAGAGGTTAAGCTTTCGCCATCAATGGGGATATTTGCTCACCAGCTCAAACTCTTGTTGCAGGGTATAGAAGATTGAGCGGCCACCCTCTTTTTGAAGAGATCAAAATCGGTTACACTCCCCAAAAGTAACCCGGAACCTGGGGCTAAAGCTGAGGTCCACTAACATGACTACCTGGTTCGGTGTGGAGTGGATTCTGTTCCCCAGGA